>CAUYRT010059051.1:0-57795 GCA_963574885.1 Lepilemur ruficaudatus
TCACTTAAATGTGGTACAACATCTAAGAAGGGTTTATTATACCCCGATATTTTTCTTGTTCAGATCCCAGAAGTAAAGTTGTTCCTGGATGAGAATGCAAGTCCCTTCTCTGACAGCCCCCAAGTTAGGGAACCAGAGGATGCCTTCATCAAATAGAGGTTGTAGGCTGTGTTCCGATTAACGAATAACAGTCTGAAGCTGATACTATTCAACTGAAAGTAGATCTACCCCCTTATCTCCTGGAAACATGTTTGCTTAGTACAATGAGAAGAGGCACTACTCCCTGCAGACCTACGCTTGGCTTCTGGAGTCAGGTCACACCTATTTATACGCATCATTGTATCACAGTGTGTCTACATTTGTATACATAAGAGCTTGGGGATGTCCCATTGTTACAAATAAGTTACAGTGTTTATTGGTAGGTAAAATGATGACTTAAAATCATATCTGGTTTTTGAAGGTCTTCAAAGTCTCAATCATGAAATAATCAATTTAATTAACACTAAATAAAAATCTGATACCTGGTGATTAGAATTAAAAGACAGCAAATTAAGCTATACTTAAGAAAGTGTCCCTAGTATATAAATATCATCAAATTTAACCTATTACTTCACCAAAAAGTACATAAATAAATGAAATACAAAAACTAATGTAGAAAACAGTAAAATATCAGAATTAAACATAGGATCAAAAATCCTGGTAATAAATTTAAAATGATTGACTGCCTAGAGCCTTATTTTCATGATATTTTATCAAATGATTGAATCTAAACTTAGAAATAATATTTTTCTACATTATTTATTTATTCCTCTAATTATATAAATATAAATATACTTAAAAAAGACAACTACATGGCATATTCTACTAGAAACAAGTGAGTCAACAATAATGATAAGAACATTGTAATGTGGATGTTGATGAATGAACACCAAATTTTATTTTGTGGCTGTCTGTATTTACTTCCAAAAGGACAAACAATGGGATTGAGTAGTTCTTTGGCTACTGAGAATATCCTTTCTTCATTCCAGTAGGAGAAAACAGAGTTAAGCCCAATAGAATCAGGCAGAGCAAATAACAGTCTGTTTTAGGAGAGCACTTTAACCTGGGTGTAGAAGTCCTGTCTCAAAGGATCCTTATGGTCACATTGTAAGCATAGGAAATGTTGCCTATGTAAACGCAGAGTTAAAAAACAAAGAGGTTTTAGGCACGCTTTGAAGGTGATCAGTGACACTGAACCAGCAGACTTAGATTTAATATGCTACTCAAATTTTTTCTCTATAATCTGTCACAGGTAGTTTTCCATTGCTCTGAAGCGTAACCTATCAGGGGAGTTATGGAGTGATTTCTCTCAATAGTTCATTCATTCATTCATTCATATCTGACGCTCAATATGTAGTTGGCTGTGGTGTTACAGAGATTGACATCTACATTCTCTGTGTTCATAGATTTCACTTGAGTTGAGTGGAATACACAAAGAAATGCACCCACAACTGCAATGCCATGAGATAAATGCTAGAATGGAGGTACGCACAGAGGTTCAGGAAACCAGAGAGAAGCATGAAACAGCCCTTTAGGGGAGAGGCCTGCAAAAGCTGGAAAATCCTATCATGACCTAAGGCCATTTCCCTTCCTGATTACCAGCAGTGTAATCAGTGTATCTACAGCTCTTTCCCTAGGGGCTGGTTTATATCGCAACCACCAGGAGCCAGGGCTCCAAAAGCATTATAAATTCATAAAGCCAAAAGACATCTAAGAGACAATCTGGTCCAGGGGTTCCCAAACCTGGCAAGGCCCCAGTATCACCTGGTGCCTTGGCCCCAGCCCAGAGACACTGATGTAACGTCCCTAAAGGTTCTGAAAACGTTCTCTTGCTATGGCTGTTGCAGCTGGCCCATGGACCAGCACTGGGGAATCACTGAATCCAACCACTTCAATTTTCAGAAGGAAAAGTTTAGAGGAAATTCATACCACAGAATTAAAATAACTTCAGAAAATCAGTGTCATAGGCACATTAGGACAGCAATGGTGAAACATCCAGCAAAGGAATTTTTAGCCAAAATACTTTCACACAATATTTCCAAGGCTTCTGATATAATCCATATATAATAGGTATGTGGACCATTTGGAAGAAAGAATATAAAGCCAAAACTATATAATAGGTGAGAAAACTTGAAGAAAATTAGGTTTAGTAATGGCACTTGTTGCAACTAAGCTATAAGTTAGCTTTGCTCTTCCTAGTAGGAAAATTATAAAAGAGAACACCAAATTGAAACTCTCATTCTTTAAATAAAGATACCTGATTTATCAGGAAAAAATATTTTTGTCCTTAGTAATACAGTCTAAGGAAAAGCTTAGCCTAGTGCCATGCCTACCATAGATACTTGGTTTACTATTGAATGAACACATAAAAATATGAATATGAGAATTACCAATAAATGTTTCTCTATGGCCATTTCCTACATTAATCTATGGAAGCTTAGAATAGATTAGAAAGTAAGGTCTTGGCTTGTTTAGGGATCTGTACAGAGAATGGCAGTAGCATAGCCTAGGTCTATAACTTTCAAGGTAAGGACAAGCCATCCTCCTGCCAATGAAAAGATACAGTTTTTTATGTGGTAGGGAAGTTCGGGAGGAGAGTGTTACTGTGTGCACATATGTGTATATGTATGGAGGTAGGTGCAGGAGTGACCTGGCCTGCCTGAGGGGTCCCTGACACACTCTGAAGGCTACAGGAGCCCACGTGGGGGCTCATCCTCCATGTCTATAAAGGACTTGAGAAGTAGCCCAGCTGCTGTCCACTGTGGTTCTCAGACTTTATCCCAGTAAGTAAGGTCATTATGCATAATTATAATTTCATGAAAACATATTTCAAATTTTAACACCACCAGAGATTCTGTCTACTTTTCTATTACCATGTTTATCTCTGGAGGTTAAGACACAACTCTCGTAGGACATTTTCATGAATATATTTTTTTAAGTGAGAATTGCCTTAAAGGAAAACCTCATTAAAAATGCATTCCAATGTAGAAGAAAGTGATTCATACAATTTATGAAAATAGAGTAACTTCATAGTTTACATTTCAGTAAACTTGAAAATCTTCAATTTTTCAATAAAAAGGAAATGCAGTTTGTACTCCAAGAGTTGAACTTGATAGTTAGAAGCTACTTTAAAAAAAAAAATCTAAAAAATGCTGAATCAAATTTTATACTCAAAACTACTGCTGTCAGTTTTGATATCCAAAATATAATCTGGGTTTGTAATAAACTCTTTGAAGAATGTATCCCACTACCTTTTAATTGTAACACATTTGCATGTCAAGTGTGATTTAGTTCACATTTTTATTAACCAACCAATATTTATGATTGCCATTTTCAGTTTTATTTGCTGTCTTCTACAAAGTAATTTTTATCTCATTACTGCATTTTAAAATATGGAAATTAGAAGGCTCTACTAAAACTTTCCGAGCCAGCCCTAACAACTGGTAAGATCTGTACCTGAGGCAAAATGAAATGTGTGACAGTTTCTAGTAGGGAGGGAGATTTTGTCCAGGCAAGGAATTTTGGGGGATCATTCATCATTTATTTCCCTTAAAAAGGAAAACTTATCAAATAGAGATGTTGGCACTGGGCACAATGCCTGACAGAGTTGGCACTCAAAAATGTTGGTTGAATTGAATTGAATCAAAGGAAATTTGCCTGAGTTGGAAAAACAAAAGTGTTAAGAAAGAAACCAGGTCTATGCAAAATGCTGACCTCTTCCGAGTAGTTCAAAGACAAAGCATTTAATTGGGAGAGGCCAGAGATCCTTGGTTCAGCCTTTCACAGAGCCACAAATCATCTACAGCAGGCATTCTTAAATGGGGTGCTCTTGCTCCCCAGGGGACATTGATAATGTCTGGAGACATTTTGGGTTGTACAAGTGGGAGAAGGTGCTAGTTACTGTATCTCGTGAGTAGAAGCCAGATGTGCTGTTAAACATACTACAATGCACAGGACAGCCCTTTACAACAAGTAATTGTTTGGCCCAAAATGACAACAGTGCTGAGGTTGATAAACCCTACCCTACAGCCCAACCTGACAGACAGACGGCCTCTGCTTTCCCACTCCAGAGGCTAATTTTAAATTTATTTTCTAATATAATTAAGTTATAGAAGAAATGAGAGCAAACAGTAAGTAATTAAATCTACATATTGGATTTTTTGTTGTCTGTATTATTTTTAATTCTTCTAATATTTGGTAACTTTCAAGACTTTATGTCTATTTCTTAATTTAATAACATTAGACAGCTTCTATTAACTTCTTACTATGTAAGATAAGGGACTCGGCATGACTGCCCACCTTCACCTCTTGTATTCCCTTCACCTCCAAATTTTTATTACATTATTTTAGTTCATCAATATTTATTATATTACACTCCATTCTGAAGCAATATTTAAACCATTTGTGCTTTGTGCATAAATCCATTTCTAAGACTGCAAACTATTTATTACAGCACTTATAAAACTGAGATTATTTCAGTGGAACATCCCAAAGAGCCACAGTGCAACCTGACCAGGGAAGGAAATGGAACCCCACACCTTCCTGGGCCAGAGGCTAACAGAGCCACACTCAGACTTGACTGCAACCGTATCCCACATCATCCCTTTGTTCTATATCTCTCTTGCTTTGAGGCACCTCTTCAAGGATCTCTCCATATGGAGAGAGCAGTAGCTCCCTTGAGATCTTTGCACATCTCAAATGTCATCTTTGCCTTCTCTGATTTTCTCCTCCTCTTCCTCCTCCTCCTCCTTTTTCTTTCATATTTGATTGATACTTAGGCTGTCAGTTCAATACCTTTTTCCCCTCAAAACTTTAAAGACATGATTGCATTGCCTATAACATCCAGTTATCCAGTGTGGCTAATGAGATGTGCGATGTGGGTTTTGGGTGGGGCATGGTCAGTAATCTATCTTGTTTCTCTGAACACTCTTAGAACTTTCTAATTTTTTTTTTTGTATTTGAGTGTAGAAATTTCACCAGGATTTTTTTTTTTTTTTAAAGTCAGACTATTCAACACTTTATGTCCTTCTCCTCATTGCCTCTGTCATTTTTTTCTGGAGCTCTTCACTGGACTTTCTAGATTTATCCTCTGTGACTCTTCTCTCCTACTTCCCATTCTGATCTCTTTGCTCTCTGCCACTGGAAGTTTCCACAACTTTAATTCCAGTTCAGCAGCACGCGCTTTATCCGTATTTGTTCAGCCTTCCTGACTCTTTATTTTGTCAGTTATCTATTTCATTTCTAAGAATTCTTTTTTGTTCCCCAGTTGATCTTCCTTCATAGCAACTTGCTTTTATTTTTAGGATGCAGTTTCTTCTTGAATCTCTGAGAATACCAATTGAGCATTTTAAAAATTATAATGAGTCATTGCATCACTGCCTTCCTCCAAGGTAAGCTGCTCTGTTTTCTCTTTGCTTTTCTTTTCTTTCTGATGATTTCTCTTAAGTGTCTGGTGATTTGGTGTCTATGTCTATTCATGAGTGGAAGATCATATTGATTAATGTGAACACCTCGATTGGGTCTTCTCAGTGGCTTTTTGGGTCTCTCCCTCTCACAGAGCTCCTTCTTTAGTGGGAGGGCTGATCGCAAGTTCTCCCAGGGGAAGGCACCGTGTTGACTTCCTAGGACATGTGGAACTGTTCATCCAAGTGTCCCACCCTTCTGAAGCTCAGGCATATGACCCAAGCAAACCAGCCTCACTCAACCAGGACGTGACATCTTAAATGAAGTGAAGCAAGGATTGGAGAGGGACAAAAAACAAAACAAAACAAAACAAAAAGATTGGCATTTATTTACCATCTGGGCTAATCGATAATCTCCTGATACCTAGACCCTGGATTTTGTTCTATACATGACTGGTTCTCTAGCCTTTTCCGGGAGCTTGCCTATCATAATGAGTTGCTTCCCTGCTTAAGTTAGTCAGACAGAGTCCATTTCTGTTGCTTGCATACAAAGAACCTAAGCTGATACAAGATGGAAAGGAAAATTGCCATTTGTTAAGCTAATGCTATGTGTCAGGCATTTTACATTTTTGTATGTAATCAGCATAACCCTTCGAGATAGCTATACTTACCATTATTTTATGAAGAAAGAAACTGAAATTTAGAAAATTTATTAGCTTATCCAAGATGCCAGAGAGAATCCAAGTCAGTCTCACACAAAACCTATGCTTTTTCCTCCACTCTGAAGTGTTCATGGAGCATTAAGGATACAGGCCTGGCTGCAGTTGGGAGTATGTGATAAATATTGGATGAGAGATTTAAGGCTGGGAAAGCCAGGAAGAGGAATTTAGACTCACTGTGCTAAGAAAAAGAGAATCGCAACCCAATCTCATTCTTAATAGTGGAGAGGCATAGTAAATCAAAGGGAAATTTAAGAAAGATGATTCTGCCATACAGGGGATGCATTGAGAAGGCTCATGCAGGGATTAGACACACCAGTAGGAGGCTGGGGTAGTGATGAAATGGCTGGGGATGAAGAGAGACAGTTTACAGAGAGATTTGGAAGGAAATTTGATAGGATTTTGTGACTGAATGGATATTATAGGGGATGAGGGATGACGAGCCAAAAATGACTACAAGATTTCCAGTTGCAAAAAGGAAAGCTGAGGGAATGCATGTACTTGCCTCCCTGCCAAAATCCCAATGAAACGAGCTAGGAATGCAAAAACAAGAATGAATGCACAGAGTCTACAAAATCTGAGACTCTCTGGAAGATACAAAGAAGAGTGAATCAGAATGATGGAAAAGCCAAGCGTGCTGAACAGCCTGTAACCAAGCGAAGGCAAAGGAGAACAGCGCCTGAGCAGGACACTGAGGTTTATGCCCCAGCCTGTGAACGTCCTTCCCACCACCAGGCTTGCAGCAGGAGATGTGAGTGAAGCAGGCACCAGGGCAGCTCCCAGGAGATTGCAGCGTCCTCCTCTGAGCACAGAGTGCTGGGGTTCTGAATGCTCACCCCTTTCTCCTTCATTCAGTTTGGGTTGCTTAGTAACTTCTCTGCCAAGGAAGCCTTCTATCCACAGAGCTAGACCTACAGAGAGAAGGAAGGCAGTTCCCTAGCTGCCCACTGTTTCAAAAACAATTAACATAATACAAACTTGGGGGGAAAAATAGGCTGTAAGTTTACAGGTATGGAGTAGGTTTTTAAAAATTAATGTAATTGTACATATCATTTTATGTTCAATAAAGATACACAACAATGCCTAATTTTTTTTAAATTAATAAAAGTGATTCAACAAGTGTTGAAGAAAAAAATCTGAATGGGTAAGTAGCCATAAAGGAAATTTATAAAAGACCTCCTCTCTCAAAACAAAAACGCTCAAATTGATTAGAATGACTCCCAACAAACTGCCAGAAGAAAAACAATTATCAAATACTTTAACTTTTCCCAGGACTGAGGGAGAAAAAAATTAGAAGTCTTTCTAATTATGATCCTAGCATAATCCACATGCAAAAACCTGGCATATTTCACTGTAGCCATGTTTCACTTATGAATGTAATCAGTGTTGCTAAATAAAATAATAAAAGCTTATATGTAAAATAAATGAAAATAGTAAATAAGTACTAAATAAAAATAATAAACTTTATAGTTAGTGAAGTTTATGTTAAAGTTAGAAACAAAAATGCTTAATTTCAGTTTTATTCAACAATATTTTGAAGGTTCTATCCAGTTTACTAAGATAATAAATTGTAATTAGATAAAATGTTCAATAAAGAGTCAGATATAAGATTATTTGAAAATGATATGATTGTCTAAACATAAAAGCCAGGAGAATCAAATAAAAATTATTAAAACTGATAATCCAGTTTAAAAATAGAACAGATACAAACATAAATATACAAAACTAAATAGATTTCCTTATATTTCAGCAAAAACCAATTTTAAAACATTAAGCATAAAAAAGATATCCCTACCAACCCCATAATGTATAAAATATCCAGGAATAATAAACCAAGGAAAAATTGTGCAAGAACAATGTTATAAAAAAGTTGTAAAAATTTAAAGGCTGTAAGAAAAGACAGTTAAAAAATGGGAAACTATTTAAAAAGGCAATTCACAAAATAAGAAACATAAATAGTTATTAAATATGAAAACAGACTTTACATTCCCAAAAAGTAAAACAGTATACAACACATTTTAAAAACAATGAAGTGTTTTCCTGTAATAGAGTGGCAAAGTTTTTAAAAAAATATCAGTGTTTAGTTAGGAATCCAAGCATGTACATACACTGTTGAGTAGTACCATATATTGGTGCAATCATTTAAGAAAATATATTTATCAAAATTCAAATTGTACATTCTCAGCATTTTCAATTCTAGGAATTCATTTTAAAGATATACCTACAAACGTATTAAAGAATTCAAACTAGTCACAATATTAATTAATTAAGGACTGATTAAATACATTATGGCACATCAATGCCATGGAATACTATGAATCCTTAAAAACACAAGTTGTTCTATATTGTATCAAAGTGGCCAAAACATACTATTGCATTAAAAAGGCATGTTATAGAACATTAAATTGTGCATCACATCATTATGATAAAAACACACATATCCATACTATCTGGAAAGATATACATTAAACTCTTAATAGTGATTAGCCCTGAGTGTGAAGTGGCAGAAAATAGGTGGGATTTAAATAGAAATCTTAGGTTGGGTTCCCCGGAAGCAGACGTTGAGACAAGTATTAATATTTGAGTGCAAATTATTTATAACAAAAGCACTTCCAGGAAAGTCTGGCAAGAGAGTGGGGCAGCAGGTGAGAGGGTGGGAGAAAGCCATGGCAGTGTGTGACTGCAGGCAGAGTCCCACAAAGGGTAGCTTCAGCCTGTTCCTGCAGGGGCAACCCATAGTATCTGTTACACCTCAGAGCTGTCCAGACAGCAGGCAAGGGAGCTGGCTTTTCACACTCTGACACCTGTCAGTCAACAGATAAGAGCTTTCCAGGGGAAGTGAACAGCACCTGTGTCTCTGAGTGCATTCTGGCAGGGCACATCCCCAAAAGGGATCTGGCTGGAGAACCAACAACAACATCCACTACTATATGTGACCTTTACAATAACAAATGTATACTAAGAAAGAGAGAACAAGACAGTATGCTACCAGTAAAGTGAAATTATATATTAACACAAATTCTGCACAAGTCTGGGCACCTACTAGACAGCCTCCCACGACCCCCAGCTCCTTCTCATATTCCCACTTGTCCATTAGAAAAGTAGGATTAAGTGGCCCTTGAACTCATACTTTCTCTCTTCTTTTTATCTTTTCCATCTGGAGTGATACAGATGACATTTGGAGAAATTAGAGAGAGCTCTCAAAACCTCTACTGATCCTAACTGGAGACACATTACTCAGCCACCAACTTAGCGTGAAAACTGCATAAAAGCTGGAACACTTGGCAACTAGACTCGGTGAGGTTAAATTCTAAATAGAGTTCCTGATTAAGGAACACACTCCAAGAATCCATTTGTTCTATTTAACTTGTTTGACTTTATAGCAAAACTTACTTCAAAAGTCTCTAAGATGAATGAGTTGAGGTTTCTATGTCAGTGGTAGCTGAGCAGAACGGGAGGTTTCCTAGAAATGTCCATCAAGCCCATGATTCTGGTGTCAGTGCTGAGTATCTAAAAAGATGGCACTCATCATCGATCTCACAATCTTTGACAAATGAATGCTGCTGTGAATTAAGGGCTGAACTGAGTGGACAATTCAAATTTAACCATCTGTGGGTATTACAATCTGTCTTTGGTGCTTTTAGTGCTTCACCTGTAAAAGGGATACAATAATTACTGCTCTACTTACTTTCCAGAGCTGATGTGAAGAGGAACTGTGACATCACATATGTGAAAGAATTTTGTAAACTATGCAATGCTTTACAGCAAGTCCCTTGTCTTAGCATAAAGACTCCAGACATTTAAAAGGGGCAGGTGGTGACTTCAAGATCTGAATCCATGAATGTTGGAAGGCACTCATTCAGAAAAGACATTGTGTGGCTTTAGACATGTTGAGTGTCAGTTGGTAGCAAAACATCCAAGTCATAATAAACAGTAAATTATAGAAACATGGGCTTGGAGCCTGGGCAATGGGGTAGGAACTGAGACACAGGAGAAATAGGTGAATTTAAGACAATAGAAAACACATCTTTGAAAACGTCTCCCTTTCCATTTCCATTGCCATATTCCTTAACCCACTCCCAAATGTCTCCTGTTTGGACTATCCAAATGCAAAACTTTATTAATAAATATTATTATCACTACTACAAAATGTTAAGTGGTTCCTTACAGTTCTTATTTGTTGTATACATTATCCATTCAAAAGATCATACAGATTCTCATAATCAACCACTTTCACTAGTTAAACCTACACCCACAGACGAGGAATAGAATTCTGGAAAACAAATAACATGAGTTTTTAACAGCCATATAAATTATACATGTGGTGTTCCCCTTTGACTAATCTACACCATTTTTAAATCACTGTTTTGAGTGAATAAATATGCATGCTCTATAACTTAAGGTAAAATTGATGAGACGTAGATTGTCACTATATGTGATAATGCTTGAACATTATAATCTTGCATATTCCTGCATGAAGAGATTTACACAAATGTTTTCACGACCTTAGAATCACTTAATTTGGCCAAAAAACAGGAATACCACAAAGTCAAGGTTCATCTGTAGAGACATTTATGGTGTCTATGTTTGGACTGAACCCCAGGACGAGTTAGTCTTTGTTTCCCTTGGATTTTCTCCTAACGTTAGGACTATTGGTGATTTTCTCCATCTTTGATAGGTTTCACAGGACAGGTTTTTGTCGGTTTTATTTACAAATTTTTGTAACATTTACATTGAATTCCTGAAGCCTTTGAAATTAGTTGAAAGTATTTCTAATTTAAATAGGCCGTATTCTATTGAGGCATACAAAAGTTACTTGCTAGTTTTCTGGTTGAAGAACAGTATTAAGCTGCAATGTTGCTTATTTTAATAATTAGAATTTAACTGAAAATCAATTCGTTTTCTATTTAAATTGCAGCAATGACTAGATGTTGGCAGTTTACAATTTAAAAATGGCACGGGGGTGGGAGAGAAACCCTGAATGCACTGATTTAATTTAAATTTTATTGATTTTGATGATTATATGTGTTAAATAAGTGCTCATCAATTCTCTATGCCTAGTTTCACTAAATTTTCCTCTTCCATAAGCAGAGATAACAGTAATCAGTCTCATAGTGTTTTAAATTTACTTCTAAATATATGTACCATTTGTGATATGGTTAACAGCATAAAACGCATGTAAAATTTATATTTAAAACAATTATGTTTGCATGCAAGATATATTTTAAATTTTTCAATAACTAAAGATGAAAATCATAAAAAGAAAAAATCCAGAATCACTGTTATAATACGTGGAAAAAGGGAAAGAGATGTTAGAAATAATTTTTCATCTAATTTGTCATTAATGACTTCGTTTTATAGATGAGGGGACTGAGGCTGTTAAATGACCCGTCCAAGATACACACACTCACACATGCATGCATGCACACACACACACACACACACACACGCTTGACCAGTTTTATTTTGTTTACTGCTGTTTCTTACATGCTTGTTATAGCCTTAGTGTAAAGTCGGGGTCAAAACAGATGGTCAATAAATATTTGTTGAATGTTCAATTTATTTAGAAATAGAACCTGAGTCTTTTGACACCAAATCCATTGTTCTTTCCAATACATGGATGGAAACATTTAAAATGTCCTTCTCTATTTTCTAGTCTCACTTGGAGAACAGAATGTGATGAATTGCATTAAAGAAACTTGAAAATGGGTAAGTATATGCAAATAAAAGACAGCATTATTACCATTGTAATTTAAGCTTATAAAGTGTACCACCTCTCTTACCATAGATCCATACATTTAAGAAGGGAAAACTAATAAGAATAGCAATTTTAGTATATGTGCTGCCAAAATGAGCCCAAGAATGGCCATTTTAAAAACAACGGTTTGAACTTCTTGAATGATAAGACTAGGAAAAAGAAAAATATTTCCTACAGCATTTGCGTTTATATAATGGAACTTTCATTTTTAGTGATAGTTCTACAAAGAAACATAATTCCTTATTATATACTGATCTCACAGCATAATGAACCAAATATTTGTTTGAGAGATTTTATCTAGATTTTCATAAACTAAAAATAATATGGAAGTTTTCAGTCAGTAATATCTGAAAATTCTTCCTATAATATGAAAACCTATATTATAAATTGCTTTAAATCCCTTTTTTATTGAGCAGGATTCTCAAATACAGAATGAAGTTGTTGTCAACACCACTGGTCATATCACAAGTAATAAAAAATTTAAATAGCTTGTTAGTAAATAAAGACTTACGAAAACACTGACCAGAGCATCTGAATTGGGCACAATGAAAAATACTCATGATGAAATAAAGTTACAAAATCTTATGGCAGTTAAAAAAACAGGTTAATTTGGAAAATGTTATCTAAAATAATTTAAACGTATCACAACATAAATTATAACCATTGTGCAAGTCAAAACTATAGGGTTTTGCCTGTTAATTTAGTTATCAAGTCAATAATATAGAAATTAGTTTATTAAATCACCATTCTGTATACTATAAGGATACCTAGAAAGTAACCCCACATGGGTGAGTGCTCAAAATCATTTGGACAAATTTTTTAAAGCAGCTTTAAAATAATTGACTCCCAAATCAAGATATTAAATGCCAGCTTCTAACCGGCACTAATGCTTATGGCTAAGATAGAAATGAGATTCTTTACAGAAACGCTGACACAGCCTTAACTGCAGGCACTTGAGTGTGCAGCTATAATTCTTTTCTCAAATCTTACCCAGCAAAGCTTCAGGTAAAGGAGTCCGCTGAATATGTAAACAGTAAGAGACAGTCCTAGAGCTTTTACAAAACCATGAACCTGTGACACATTTATATTTGTCTTTGATCGCTACCACTAAATGACTAAATCATTCAAGATGTATTGATTAGCTCTTTAATAGATAAAAGGTGGGCAATGTATTATAAAAAATAATCAACATTTCTTAATTTATTCGATTTGCAAGAACTATACATTTTAAGCTGACAATGTAAACCTCTAAAAGGTTTTTTAAAAAAGCCTCTGCCTTATTTAGCATTCTGACCACTAATCAGAAACAACAACAAAAAAAGAAAATTAATAAAAAATATAGTACAAAGATTAAGAAAGCTTTTCTTTTCCATTTGGAAATCTATTAAACCATAAAATAATTTTCCAAGAGGAGTTGGTTTCCTATGTCGCCATTTAAAACTGGACCAGATAACATAATCTTAGAATAGGCCAAGTGAACACAACTTTTACTGGAAGGTGGGTGGCTGGAACAGAGGACTGTATTGTCTAGTCCTAATTCTCATTTTTAAAAATGTCTAAAATAATGACACTTATAATGAGAAGTTAATTTTAAAGCCCAGCCAACTTTAAGTCATAACCATGATATAGCGGTATTTTTTCTCCTCCGCATCGTTATCTAGCCAACACAGGACTATTGATCCTACAGTGGAAAACACTGTTTTGATGTTTATTGATTAAGCTGTATGAGGGAAATTGTGATTTTTGAATGGAAGACAGTCATGAGTTATCACTTCTTATAAATACAGGACAGTGAATAAATATGAATATCACACTAAACAAATATTAAAATTATTAATTTGTTAAGATAAACATAAATACCTCTAATAAGTTATGTGAGACAATCCTACAGAACAAGGATGAACTTCAATTATTACCATTTTCCATCACAAGCTTTCTGATTTTATAGGATTCTAAAAATTTGCTAACTTACATCACTTTTAGCTTATATTTTATTTTATAAACTCAGCATCATATCACAGGAAAACAAGTTGAAATATGTCACAAACATTTTTTTAAATCATCACTGTTATCTTAAACTCTAGCGAATCATCCATTTAAATTAAAATTTCTTCTTTTTGCAATCTGCATTTTACTTAAAGGCAAAAATCACACTTATTACTAGTTACAAATTATCATACAAATCTCTAAGAAGTTGACATCTGGTGAAGTCTTTACCTTGTATCATGTCATGAAACAACACTCGTTTTGTTGTAATGTTCATTTCAAATGTTAATTTTTTTCTTCATTAGAATGGCAGAAAAGAAATAACATACTATTAATATTCTTATAAGGAATATGTTGCTGAATAAGAATTTTTTTAAAATACTTTCAAGTTGGATATTTAAATTTTGCAAATGCTTAGTAATGCTATTAATTAGGTCCAGGAACCTGTCTGTTAAAAGCGCTAGACACAGGCCAGAAAAACTGAGAAAGGACAGGTAACGTGTACACATTCTTCATAGGCTACCTAAAATATTTATCAAATTCAGCCTATTACCTTCTTAAAAGTTTAAATATGGCAAAAATAAGTAAAAAACATTCTAGTTATTGTGACAGTATCATATGGTTAGTGACTTATTTAGGCTAAACTTCCTATGATTGCTTTCGGATGAAATAGGCAATTTTCATATAATTAAATTTTCAACATGCCCCAATGAATCCACTACTCATTTAAAATATTTAATATTTTAAAAAAGCATATTGTTCAGGCTGGCAGTGAAGATGGAAAAGTAAAATCCAGTTCCAACACAATAATACAACTCCATTCCTCACCCCCCACAAATTTTTTTAAAAAGACTTTTTTTGTGTGTATTTTTTTTTCTTTTCTTGCTTTATATCAGCAGAGGGCAGATCTTTTGAGTATATGGTTCCTAGGAAAGCAAAATGCTAGTTTTAAATCTAGAAAACATTTTATCAACTTGCTGTTAGGATTTAACAAAGAAGTTCAATATCTGCTGAGAAAAAGGTAGAACAGAACTATGAGCCATCCAAAGAAGCAAATTATAATCTGTCCTTTTTGATACCTGCTGGGGTGGGGCCTTGCGGTAGGATTGGGGAATGTTTCAATTTAGATCTACCCTGCTCAGCCACTCTGTTTTCCTTTTACATCCTAACCCCCCTCGTGCTATAAGGCTGGCAAGGGCTCTAAGAATGCGGAGAATGTAAACAGCCTTTTATTGTCCAAAAGGATGGCAGTGCAAGGAATGTGTGCTTATCACAGGGCTGCAGCTCCCACCTCACTTACCATGATAAAGTGCTCCAGGAAAAAAACATTACAACCCAAGCACAATCCAAAAATGGATTAGAATTTGACATAAGCTTCCTTAAAAACTAATCAATCAATCCATGCTGTAATGTTAGAATGTAGCTCTTAAGGAGGGTGCATAATCCCTTCAAGGTGTATTTCCTATTCCCTATTCCCTATAGACTATGGTACTGTGGGGAAAAAAATCTAACATTTCCAATATACCAGCTTATAGGAGAACTTTTCCCCAACACATGTCAAAATATAGTTCCTCATCTGTTTAGGAGTCTAAGACAGTGTGTATGGAGCAGATACACAGTTCATGATCATTAAATGCAAAATTAATGAACTAAGATTCATGAAGATATTCTGAAGACCCTATATAAGTATCTGATTTTCCCAGGCTCTTCCTTTACACATGCCATATAAATGCCGCTTTGTTTGATCACCATTCATTAGCATCCAGACCAAAATTTTTTTTAAGCAACTGATACTAAGGATCAGTGTGGTATATATTTTAGATTTAGAATGCCTAAGAGGTATAATTTATTTTAGCATGCAGTATTGTAGCCAGTATGTACTAGCTCATTCAAGGATAGTTGAGAAAATCACTGTATTTTCTTCTTGATGCCATTGAAGAATTTCTGAGTTAAGGCTGTGGAGGTGAAGCTAATCCCAACCGGCCCTTCAGTGGCCTCTCTCC
This sequence comes from Lepilemur ruficaudatus, assembly GCA_963574885.1. Classification (NCBI taxonomy): domain Eukaryota; kingdom Metazoa; phylum Chordata; class Mammalia; order Primates; family Lepilemuridae; genus Lepilemur; species Lepilemur ruficaudatus. The sequence goes on from CAUYRT010059051.1 coordinate 15,908, forward strand.
TTCCCTTTTTAAAGTCTCTTCCATCCTCAAAACTTGCAAAGTGTCATACATATCACACAGAAACTTTCATAAGTTACTTGATTTTCCCTCTAAAAAGAAGAGAGAGGGAAAGAGGGGGAGAAGAGGCGATGAGAGAGATAGAGACAGAAAGAGACTTATTACCTAAGTGCTTGAGCAAAGTCTTAAGTATGAGGACCAAAGAAACCCTGGAGTCAGGAAAAAGCCCTCCTAATAGCACCGCATCAAGAAAGGTGCCAAGTGACCAGGAGAAATCCATCACAGAGGCGGACAGAGCCAAAGCATTCCCAGTCTATAATTTTACTTTAAAAGTTTCTCCTTGAAGGTCTTACTTTGGATCTCCCTTAAATATCATTCGCTAGCAATGCATACAGTTTACAGGTATGTACCGAGAGCAGGAGAGCGTGGCACCTCTCGGGGAGAGCTGAGGGAGTCACAATGCGCCCCCTGATCACCTCTGAATACCCTTCAAGCTCCTCAGTGCCCGGAGCGGTCCAGATCAGGCGGGAGAGGTCTCCCGGGAGAGACTGCTTGCAGCTGCCCAGGAGGGGTCTCCTTGCGGCGTTGGGCGTGAAAGTTACATCCTGCGTCTCCAACTGGCAGAAAACCCTATCCCAGTCCCCAGCGCCAGACGGAAAACGGAGAGAAATCCAAGCTGTCCCTAAAATCGGTCGTTTGCCTAAGTTTTTCCCCCGCAAGGCGCCGCTACCTGGCCCTGCGAACGCGGATGCACGATTTGGAAGAAGCGTTTGTGGGCATCTGAGCAAAACACCGGGTGAAAAATAAAAACCACCAAAAAAGTGTTTCAGCCTGTCCTCATCATATCCATCTACTCCCATCCTCTCATTCATTGACCGCTCAACAGTAAACCTCTTCCTTCTCCCGCACCTTCTTCCCGGCTCCCTTCTGCCTACTTCACCCGAGCCCTCAAGTCCCGATCCTTGCTGAGCCCTTCACCGCCTATAGGTCCCTCTATTCCATTCCTCAATTCTTTCCCTTCAGCCTCTAAGGCAACCCCAAACTCCTTCCACTCCGCGCGCCCCTAGACCCACTTCCCAAGCAGCCGCGGGCTCCGCGTCCGAGTCGGTCGGCCGCCGGCGCGGTTTTCCCGCCGAAACGCGTCCCCGGCGCGTGGGGCGGCGCGGCGGGCCGGGCACTCACCAGCTGCAGCAAGCCGGGGACCACCACGAGGGGCAGCGGCCGCAGGCGCATGGTGCCGGCTGGCGCGGCTTCTCACGAGCTGCGCGCCCTCGCCTGCCTCTCGCGCATCTCCACTTCGCGGGGCAGGACTGAGGATGCCAGGGACTCGGCGCGGCGCTTCCCTCCTGGAATCCGAGCGCAGGCAGCGCCGCGCCGCTCGGGCCGGTGGGCGGGCGGGGACGGCGGGGGGCGGGCGGACGGGAGGTGCCTCTCCGGGGCCCCGCGCGCCCTTCCTCGGAGGGGGCCGGAAAGGGGTGTGCGGGGCCGCTCACGCTCGGGCACGCAGTGCGGGCTCCAGCCGCGCCCGGGACTTTGGCTTAAGCCGCGACTCGGGGTGAGAGCCGGGGGGGGGCGCCCGCGGGCCAGAGGCGGCGGCTCGGGCGCTTTCGTGCCGGGTTCCCGCGCGAGGCTGCTCTCCGGATCCGACCCCGCCGGGCGGCTGCCTGGCAGAGCTGAGCGCGCCTGGCCAGCCGAGCCCCGGAGCCCCGCGAGGCCGGGTGCCTCTTCTGCCCCCGCCCAGCAGAGGGCCGGTCCGGGCGGTACGGCGATGCCGGGCGCCCTGCGCACTGACTGGCTCTCGCTTTGACTGGGAAGGTTGGGGGTGGAGCGGGGCGGGGGAGAGGAAGGGTTCTCCCTGGGTGGATGCAGAGAGTGCGCCCGGAGAGCGCCTAGGGGAGCTTAGAGGGGAAGCCGATGGCAGGGTGCTGGGGCGGGGCGTGGGGGCTGCGAACTGGAAAGGCTGGGGCGGCGAGCTGTGGCGGGAGCCCAGGACGCCCGGGAAAGCGCCCTACACCGCAGGGACGGCAAGCTCGCAGAGCCGCGGGCAAGGGGTGCAAAGCGTGCTTGGTACTGCGGGAAGGATTTCTGGGGTTGAGAAGTAATGGGGACCTCGAGGGACCAGCGGCAAGGCTGTGAGAAACGGAACCAGGTGTAGAAGTCCGGCTTACTCCGGTTTGGGGATGGTATAGACAGCTAGGTGTCCTGAAGAGCGACGGAATTGCGCAGCGGGGACCTTCTGCCCCGGTGTTGGAGAAGCGGCATAAAGACAGGAGACCCCTCCGCAGATTCCCACTCCGGAAATCTTGGAGAAGGGTATTTTCGAGGCCTGGCGAGGCTGCAGACCTGACACCCATGAGCCTCGACCTCCGTGTTAACTCTCCATTGGAGAGATCCTTGATTCTTCACCTTTAACTCTCTTTGTGCTGGACACTCAGGCGCAAAAGTCAAAGGCAGTGGGGCTTGCAGACCCGCACAAAGTTTAAGGGGGGTGAGAATTTAGGCATCATCCATCAACCCCTTTATTGAACAGTCGGGAAACCTAAGGTCCAGGGAGGTAAATTCACTTCTGCAAGGACGAGAGGCTAGGCAGCTGCTCCAACAGAATAGGCGAGGCAAGGCTGGTTCCTACGTCTACTATAGAAACGCAAAGCTCTTGCAGAAGAAAAACACGTGGAGGCAAGGGAGTAGAATTGCAATTGCTTTCTAGGCTTTAAAGAACGAAACACAACAAAAAGTGCAGTTTGGATTGCAATTTTGGACAAAAAAGTTTCCTTTTCCTCTTCTTACCACCCTTATCCCAAAATAGAACTGAAGGGGGTGGGGGTGGGGTTGCTAAGTCTTTTAGTGGTCCAGGACCACATTTGAAGCAGAGCAGCCTTGGGCCTAGGTTTCAAAGGCAGGAGGAGGATTGATCTGAGCAGGGCCAAGTCCTACTCTTCCTTTCACTGGGTGCCAAGATGGTGCAGATGAGGAGGGAGGTTGGTTATTCCAGAGTGTTCTGGAATCCCAGTGTGAATTTGAGAGTGTGTTGTCCCTGAGGCTGCAGGTGAGTTTCTCTCCAGTGCAACTCCATTCCACACAGGGAGGGAGAGAGAGGCAAGCAAGGCCCTGCAGCCTCCTAAACTCTTGCCAAGCCTGACTGCAGGTTCTATGGCAAAGGAAGCGCTGTCTCTGTCCCACTGCTGCTTGTCTTCAGACTCTTCCTTTGCCTTGCAATGGACTCAAAAACAAACAAAATCACAATTTGCATATCTAAATCCATAACTCACACTCTTTGGCCTTCACTCCCAGGAAAAATTTTCTCTCTTTACCAAGGTTTAGAGTTCTACCACTTCTAGAAAATTATTCTGTCCTAGAAGCGAAAATTGAAGGATTTCATAAATTGAAAGGGTCTCCATTGGCTGATCTTCTTGCCCAGCTTTGGGTCCCTGGATAGTGCTGCATTTTATTTACAGACACGTTTTAGAAACAAAAAAAAGACTTAACTGAGAAGGGTGTAGCAAAAGGAGAGGAATCCCTTTCTGAGGAGGTGCAGCTGGAAGGGAAGGAAGCAAACTGCTTTGCAAGAGGCAGTGTTTCATTTAGACTCAGTGTCCCTGCCTGGAGCTCAGCAGACTCGTCTATAGAATCGGAAGGTGAGATCCCTTCTCCATTTAGTGGTTTGCAATTCTGTTATCACCAACTCTCTAAATGAAGAGGGCATGATCAAAACACACGATCAAAATAAATTAAGTGGTTTAATTACCGAAATACTTTTTCCCTTCAATTTGTTCATCTTTCTTAAGTCATTTCTGTGCTTTTGGGAAACTTATACATAAAGTTTAAAAGTAGCACCAAAACTTGGTTATGTGCCTTGTAACACTAAGTATTCTCACAAAGGAACACGGCAAGGTAAAAGCTAAGGGACACCTGAGAACTTGCATGTCCCAGTGACCAGCCTGTGTAAAAGAGAAACACCAAGGACCCCACTGACCTAAATCTGGTATTTCTCTATTTATAAAGTGACTACTGATCTTACTGATTTCCCCAAATTTTGCTGTGCAAACTACAGGAAAGTGAAAGGGAGAAAGGGAGGAAGAGAGGGATGGAGGAAGAAAAGAAGGAAGGAAAGGAAGAAGGGAGGGGTGGGGAGGAGGAAAAAAGGGTGGGAGGCAGAAAAATAAATAGAAGCATTTAATACATTGTCCTCCCAAAGCATACAGTCTGGAAAATACGCAATAAACAAAACGCAGTAGACAATACAGGAAAATATATGTAAGTGCTGCTTAGTACAGTCGGAGAAAGAAAAGATCATTGTAGGCCAGCAGGAGTGCTTCTCAGAAGAGATGAAATGTGAATTGGCTCAGATTCCAAGAACGGCCAAGACTGGTCTATATGGGAGAAAACGAGGAAGGCCATTGCACATGGGAGGGACTGCATGAGCAAAGGCAGAGCAGTGGCCTCCACAGGGCATCGCTGAGGGATAGACAATAAGCAGCAGACCAGACCGGCTGGAATAAATGCGTTGGGGAAAAGTGAGAAGAAAGATAAGTCAACAGCCACAGTGTAGCGATCTGGAGGTGCCGTTTAGACTTAATGTGCAGGAGATATGGAGTCTTAAACCTTTTTTGAGTGGACAAGTCATACATCAAGAGGCATAAAGATACACGCAGTGGGCATACGCAGGATGGTCTTGAGGAGGAGGTGGCGTGAGGAGATGGTCGTGGTAGTTAGAAAGAACGGAATGGAGAGAGGTGGGCCCAAGAGCTGTTGTAAAGGGACAGTGAACTGAACTTGGGGTTTGAATACTTTAAAACTTCCCTGGCATATTAGAGGAATTGTTTTTTAAACATCACCATTCTCTCTCAGTGTCAGTTGAACAACTAGAGAATCAGATCATTGCTTTCTCATTTTGCAAGGGTGATTTTCACAGTATGAGGAGAATGAGAATGGTCTTTTTACAAAGACCTGTAGCAGAATGTGTAACTCTCCAAATTTTACTGCCACACGATTCCATTGTAGTCTTTTAAAAAGGCAACTTGTAGGGATATGTTCAATGCTTCCTGAGCAAATCTGTCAACTTGCAGCTCATCCAGACCATTAGCTTTTTCTTGTGCTTCTCTTCGTACTTAACTTTCTCATCTGTTACTGTTCGTTAGCATCATTGCTGAAAGTGGATAAGAAAACAGTATGCAGTGTGGCATTTCAGAGTCATGGTGGATATTAGATATTGTCCAATTGTTTCACTTTATATTTAAGGAAACAGGGGCTTGGAAGGTTATATGATTTGCTTTCAGGTCACCCAGAGAGGCATGGGCAAATCTGTAACTTGATTCAAGGCCCTGAGATGCTCAGTGCACTGCTCTCCCCAGTTTATCACACTGCCTCAGATGGTTTTCAACTGGCCAGCAGTTATAAAAGTTTTGATGGAGTGAACACATGAACCGCTAGCTAATAAGAGATGTGGGAATGATCTGTGGATGCTAAAAGTCACAGTGTCTATCTTATTATTAGAAAAAGAGATTTGACTATATTAAAATTGAAGCACTGATCTGGCAATAATTTTAGAAGAATGAGAGGGAAAGAGAAAAGACATAGCATAGGGCTCCTATGCAGCAGCCCTCAGGAGGTGGGACTCAAGATTCCAAAGCACAGCAGCACTAACCCTAAGGATAGAGAGAATTCTCAGGGAGCATTCCAGCCTCTTAGACCTCTGCCTTAAGAAGAGCTGGTGGGCTTTTTGGTAACAATTCTTAACTAAAATTCTTCTGAGTGGCCACTCTTCTTGAGTAATTGAATATGCTTGAGTCACTATTTAATAGAATATGATGCTGTATTGTATTGCATCTCAATGCTGATTACACAATCGAATCACTGGGGACTTTAAATATCCCTGAGAATGGGCTTGAGCATCGATATTTTTTCACCCGGGATATTTCAACATACAGCTGCGGTGGAGCGCTACTGCTCTGTCAGAAACTTGGGTTTGTTTTCTCCTTCCTTCTTCCCTCCATCCCTTTCTTCCTGCCTGCCTTTCTTCTTTCTACTACAGAATTGTAGTCTGAGCAATTGGAACACACCAAGGCTTTACCAGAATATCATTAGGACCTGTTTATATTCTTGGTTCTGTAGGACCTTCTCAGGAGAGAGAATTGGACATTTTCTTTGTAAATATTTGGCGTACTTGGGGGATTTATAAAGTTCCATTGCATAAATTTATCATTTGTTCCAGGCTTCAACACATCGTTCATCTGTAGTGAAACTGCTTCTTTCCCTGCCTTTAGTGGCTGCAATATTGCTTCTTCATTATCTCTTCACTTGGATGCTAGAGGAAGTAACAGGAGTGTGTTGGTGGTTGACGCAACTGTCAGCAGCTAAGAGGAGAGGCTAGAGGGGAAGAGAGGCAGGCAGGATCCCAGCAGGCCCTGTGATGAGAGGGCAACTGGGTCAAGAGAACATCACTCAAGACTGTCAAGGCAGCAGAGAGCTTCTTCCTGAGTGCTAATATCGCATCTCTACCAAATCAGACTGATTTTTATAAACCTGTCATTATCTTTCCATGTGTGCTCCCATGTGTTGTTCATGGATGAGTGGTTATTTAACTGAATAATTACCTTTTCTACTTGTACATCAAATATGATGGCTTTTATTACGAGGGAATCATTTAACCTGCTTCAGATGTTGCTTCATATATGGAGAGAAGGCAAGAGGAACAGAGCCATAGAAGGTTAGACTTGGAACATCTTGCTTAGCCCCTTCAGTTTATAGATGAAGAAACTGAGCCCTAGGGAGGAACAGTGAAGTCCTTAAAGTCACACAGCCAGATCATGGATAATCAAGACTAGACCCCAGAGTCAGTGGCTCTTGTGACTCTGTTAGGCTTAGTCTGTGGGGTAGTTATGTGCAGTGCCTACAGCCTGCCTGTACCACCATGATTATGAAAAGAACATCAACAGGAAAACACATTTATAAAACACTGCCTTAGCTAATCAAATGACAATTGCTCAATTTGAGAATGCAATACTTAGGGTTTTTAGGAGAAGAAAGACAGAGACCTAGGATGATAAAAAATTGGAGTGAATGCCAGTCACCTCCTCACGCCTGCACCAACTCCCCACCATATGTTAATTATATTAATAAGGCACTTTTGGTTGCAAGTGTCCGAACACAGCTCAAATAAGTCAAGCAATTACAACGGAAGAAAATTTAATAGCTCACACGAATAGGAAGTTCAAAGGTTGAAGGTAGATTTAGGCAATTTGAGGCTAAATTAAAAAATTATTGAGCAGGATACTGGGCCGGCCATTCTGAGTGCATAAAGTCCATCAAAGCGGACTGGGGGCAGCGGCTGCAGAAAGCTTGAAGTTAGACCCTGGAGAGCAGAGAAGGAAAACCTATGTCCTAGAAACTAATTTTTAGGTAAGAGCCTGAAACCTCTCACCCCCATCACATGGTCTTTCCTTGCTCAGGTGCCTCCAAGTTTTCTTTGATAGGCCCCTGAATGACTGTCATCTAACTTCTCACTCCCCAGCTTTCTGCAACTGCCTGGGCCCTTAATACTCATCACTTTTGTAAACACAGAGCCATACTTGCAGTAGCAGATGAACTGAGATTGCAACATGTGGACAAGGGCTCAATAACCACACAAGCAGCTCTTTTTACTACTTCTTACCGCTAAAGGAACATGGAGTTGCTGCTTATGCAACAAAGAAGTCATCACTTGCCAAAATATAGCAGCAGCTGCACATTCTACCAGGTGTGACAATACCAAGACACTATCCACCAGCTTTAGGTAATTATGATCTGCTTTTTGTTTACAGCCTGGTTCTTAGTAATGTAAACGTTGCATTCTAAAATACCTGTGCCCTTTAGCAGGATCAATGAGTAGTACAAGGTATTACATTTTGAGTCTCTGTCATTCTTTTTGTGAAATGCAACTGGCATGGTCTATTTCGTGGTCTCTGTGGACCTCAGCATTACCATTCATGTGCTGTTTTCAGGTTTTATTTTAATCTGAGTCCAGTGTATGGTGCCTTCCCACCTTGAAACAGTTGTGTTCGGAAACAAGTGGGCTAATTTTCCTACCAGGATTTAGAAAATAAATAGTAAATAGTAAATAATGCCAATTTATCATCCAGGGGCTTCTGTTTTGTTTCTCGGCTGATCTAAAAGGAACTTGTGTGACACTTCCCTGGCAGAGTAATAATCACACCAAGATTTTTTTCCTCTCCATTTATTGGAATATCTTGAGTGCTATCTACTGGACAAATGTGGCATTGCCTCCTGAAGGGTGAACTTCAGGCAAATTGTCATGGCTTTTTAAGGACAACTTTGTGTGTGGGCTGAATGTATACCGTATGTTTTAGCACATTCAGGACCTGCCATCCTGGACAATGTCACTTCCTGAAATTGCTCATTGCCTTTAAGATCAAGAAATCCCTTCTGTAGGAGTCACACAAGTTATAAGTGAAATATAATGGGCAAATGAGTGACTGCTTGTCCTTCCTTGAAATGGTTGACTATAAATAGCTTAAATCTAATTTACACTTTGCTGAGTAATGTGAATGGATAAAAATAAATCATTGATTTCAAATGAGCTTACAATCATCAATAATCCTATGTCTTCATATGTGCATGAAGGAAGAACAGAAAAGTTTAAAAAGTTCTTTCTAATTATTTTGTACTCAACACTAAGCAAAATGTTCATACCAATATAACAGTATTGGTTGGAATACTTGAAAGCAAACAGATAAATATTCAGTATGAGTTAGAATTCATTCAATTTTTACTAACCAAATCCTACTCTCTCCCCAGTATCTTTCCTTTTTAAGTATCCTGAGAAGTACATTATGCTATAATCAGATTAACAGAAAAGACCGTATCAGGAGGGAAGGTAAAACAGTGAGCAACTGGGAGTCAATGTTAAGTGAGGAGACACAGTCAAAGAACATTTTACTGTAGCAAAATGAACAGTTGCCTCTTTTAGGACAAATAGCTATAAGGGGAGAGCCAAAGGCAGGAGCACTATTGATTATTGGGAAGTAATGAAGAGAAAGGCTTAATGTGTTGACATTAACTTAGGCAAAAATCTAGATTGTGAGGCTGTAGTTAAAAGGAATTTAATGTAGGCATATAGATTTAACAATAGACAGGGAAATAAAATTTTCTGTCTTATTTTTTAAGTTGTTAAAATGCAAGTTATATCTTTTACTCAATTATTTCAAATTGTTTAGTCAGGCATTTGGAGTTATTTATGCCATTTAATACCTCCTTTGGGTTGTATTCTATTTCAGATTGTAATTTTAAAAATTGAATATCTCGATTCTGGGACTGTATGACATATTTAACTTATTCGGTTATCAGTATGTTATTAAATAATGATAGATATAAACACTTTGCTTGTAATGAAAGAGAACATAAATTAAAAATACATAACTATAAGTTTAAAGCATTCTGTTTTGGCAATGGAATATTTTTTAAAATTATTTTTATACATGCAAGTAGGAATCTTAGGAATCTAATGCTTACTTTTTATTGTTCCTAAATTGAGCTTTCTTTTTTTTTTGACCTCAGGTGCTGTACCTACATTATCATGTATAACAAATACAGCAATCTTGTAAGATAGGTGTTAGCAAAACTTGCAATAACAAAGCTAAAAAACGGAAGTATCAAGTATTTTGCCCAAGATCACATGACAGAAGCCAGGGTTTGGACCCAGGCTCCCTGGAGCTTTCACTCCTAAACATTACACAGCATCATCTCCAACTGTATTGCCGTTTGTATCTTGTGAGTAGCATTCCAGATCTGCCCAAACTTCTCTTTATTTTCCTTTTTTTTTTTGGAACTGCACAAATGGCAAAAAAAGTAGCATGTAGAATGGTCCTGCAAAAGAAGGTGCATGTGTTGTGGGGAGATGGGGAGAGAGGCAGAGAGAGAGAGAAAATCTAACATAATGTCTCACATTGAGTGGGAATCCTCCCGAAGCTTGTTAAGTCTTAATCATTGCTAATATTTTTTTCAACCAGAAAAGAGGTATGTTCTATTTCTTCATTTCACTAATGACCCCTGTGATGGGTTGCTCTGTGTAACTCCATCAAGCTGGGACCCACATTTCCCAGTATGTGTTTCCATGGATAAGTTGGCCAGAAAGGAACTTACATGAGATCTGTTCCAGAAGGCAGGAGCTCTATAGCAGCCATTTCTCTGTAAAAAGTCCTCTTAGTTGTCCAGGCCGGAGTTCAGTGGCTATCCACATGTGCAATCATAGTACACAGCAGCCTTGAATTCCTGGGCTCAAACCATCCTCCTGCCTCAGCCTCCCAAGTAGCTGGGACTACAGGTGTGCACCCTGGCACTCTGGCTATCCCCTGTTTCATTTACAGCTTAAAATTGATCATAATGATCACAATTGGTCAATAACCACTGAGCTCTTTAGTCCCATTAATGTCAGTTGCCTGATCATTTGCAGCTAAAATGCCTTCCTCTAGGACAGCTATGCCCCTTTCTAGTATCTAATAGATTAAATATTACTATATGCATATTTCCTGACTTTCGCTTCATCTGCTAAAGACAATTCTGCCTTAGACCTGCTGATTTCCCCACCCTCCCCTCCTCTTTTTCTCCCTAAGGAAAGTCCTAACTTGTCAGACTTGTTAGACTTTGGTGGTGGTGATTCAAGGAGAAATGGGGAGTGAAGCAGAACCAAATGAAACACGTGGTAGTGAGGGTTGGAGGAGTTTTTCAGAAACTGTTCAAAAGAGAAGTGGAAGTAGTTTTAGTATAAATGCTGTGGAAAGGGATAAGGGATCTTAAAAAATATTGTAAAGACTATACAGCCCCTTCATAGTATTCAAAAAATTAAGAACCTGAGTTATTTTGAAATTAGTTTTAGATGCATGGATTGGATTCTTCAAACTGTGGCTCCTCTTTGGGACTGAACCATGTGGACTGTGGTTTTGTAAAATTTCCACTATATAAATAGGCTTCATGAATATCACATGGTCTCTAAATGGGCAGTAAGAACAGTTCATCCAAACCTCTCAAATTCTTCAAGACCTCAACACTTTTCCTTATTCCAAATTAATCTTTAAAGTATTATACAAAGTGCAAAACTGTATTCTGACATATGTCAGTATATATTTTAAAAAAGCTTTTGGGGATTTATATTGAGATAGCATTTTGAACCTATGCATCAAACTGTGGGGAATTTATGGGGATGAAGTTTTGAGGAGTTTTGATCATCATTGATTAAAATAACAGACAAACAAAACCCAAACCTTAATGGCTCTTTTTTATGAGAAGGTCGAGTTCAAAGTCTCTAGCCTGACATTCAAAGTTCTTTATTGTTCAACAACCTATTTTCCCAGGCATATCTTTTATATCTTCTCAACCTATATTCCCAACTCCAGTAAAAGCAAATCACTGCTCCTCCAACATACCTTGGCATTCTCATGCTGGTGAATTCTCTCCTTTGCCTCCTCCAAAATCTTCCCTCTCCCTTTACTTCTGTTCAAATCCATTTTCTTTGTTTATTTTAAAATATTAGCTGACAAATAAAGATTGCACATATTCAAGGTATGCAATGTGATGATGTGATATATGTATATATTTTATAATATGTTTATATTTTATAATGATTGCTACAAGCAGATTAACACATCTATCACCATCCATGCTATACATTTGATTTCCAGAACTTGTTTATATCATAATTGAAAGTTTACACTCTTTGACCAACATTTCCCCGTTTTCCCCACCTTCTAGCTCCTGGCAAACATCATTCCATTCTCTGCTTTTATGAGTTCGAATCAAATCCATTTTCAAGGCTTAACTCAAGTGAAACTTGCCCTGGTTTATCCAACTGACAGTCACATCCTGTTTTCCGTGTTCCTTCCGCAGATATTGTGAGGACCACTCATCAGACACTTCTCAAACATTTCAGTGTATTGTTAGTGTCATTTTTATCTGAGAATGTCTTACCAGAAGCATCACTTGGTAAATTCCTTGAAGGTAGAGGCTATATTTATGTTCTTTTCTACTCTCTATAGGACATAAGAGTATGCAGTGTACATGACTGATATTCCTAAGTGTTAATTATTAGAATGAACTAAATTTCAGTGTTTGAAACATTAACTTCTAATATGATTGCAAATTTAAATATCTGGCTGGGAAGCATTTGGGTTGAATAGGGCCCTTTAGTTCCTCTCCATAGTTCTAAATGGCCTCTCTCATTTTCTCATTCCTTTTCATCATCCCCACTCTCTTGGCATCTGGATGGGCTCACGTGAATTTAGGTGGTATTTGGGAGTCCCCTGAGCTAGACATAGTGCCAAATTTCCTGGGGATTTGCTTACTTCATTCTTCTAATCAATCGCTTCCTCTCAGCTGTACCATTTCCTCAAAGGACTCTTCCTTTCTCAGTAATGTGTGTGGATCAGAAAGAGAGAAGGGATTTTGATCTGATGGATTAATCTTTGATGATACACTAACAGAATTCAGGTTAGGAATTTTTAGTGAAAAGTGTATTATCTTTAAAGTCAGACAGTCCTATATTCAACTCCAAACTCTACCAGGTACCATCTTTTTGACGTTGGTGAATTGCACAGTTTAAATAAGAGCACAGGGCAATGGGTAGTGCAACACACCTTAGTTGTTTTGCCCTGTTTTTACTGTAATTTTTCCCTGAGAATGCAATAATAGTCATTATTTATTTAACATTTTCTGCATGCCAGACACAGTGCTAAGTGATTTATGAACATTTTCTCATAATCCTTAAAGCAATCTAACTTTTGGTATTACTAAACCATTTTTCACAAGAACAAGCAAATCCTTAGTTTAAAGAAGAAAGTAGTGAATCTGACATTTGACTTGCAGTCTGATTACATCCAAGACCTAGGCTCTTAGTCATTGTATCATGTCTTGCTAATTATGTACACTGTGTCTCCTTAGAAATTTCATGGTAAGAAACTAAGGCTGAGAGACATTCAACATCTAGAAAACTGTGAGAGATACATTTTAAGTTGCATGGATTTTTCATATGATCTTTCAGACCATACTACAAGAAGCAGTTACTTATAATACCAATTTGTAGTTTTTTTTTATTTTAGTAGATTTAGGGTATATAATTGTTTTTTGTTACATGGATGAATTGTATAAAGCTGAAGCCAGGGCTTTCATCATATTCATCACCAGGATAGTGTACATTGTACCTGATAGGTAGGTTTTTATCCCTCATCCCTCTCCCAGTCTCCTCACTTCTTAGTTTTCTATGTCCATTACACTGCTTTATGACTATATATGTATGTATCTCATTTAGCTTCCACTCACATGTGAGAACATGAGGTATTTGTTTTTACATTCTTGAGATACTGCACTTAAGATAATGGTCTCCAGTTCCATCCAAGTTGGAGCAAATGACAAATTCATTCCCTTTTAAGGCTGAGTAGTCTCCATAATATATATATCACATTTTATTTATCCACTCATCAGTTGATGGACACTTAGGTTGATTCCATATCTTTGCAATTGTGACTTGAGCAGTGATAAACATTTGAGTTCAGGTGTCTTTTTGATAAAATGACTTCTTTTTCTTTGGGTAGATACCCAGTAGTGGAATTACTGAGTTGAATGATAGGCTACTTTTAGTTCTTTGAGGAATCTCCATACTATTTTCCATGGTGATTGTATTAGTTTACATTCCCACCAGCAATGTATGAGCATTGCCTTTTCGTCCCAACCGTACAAATATCTATTGGTTTTTGACTTTTTAATAATGGCTATTCTGATAGAGTAAGATGGTATCTCATTGTGGTTTAATTGGCATTTCCCATATGATTAGTGACATTGATCATTTTTCATATGTTTGTTGGCCATTTGTCTATCTTTTGAAAAAAATCTGTTCATGTCTTGTCTCCACTTTTGGATGGGGTTATTTGTTTTTTTTCTGGCCGATTTGTTCGAGTTCTTTGTAGATTCTTGATATTAGCCCTTTGTTGGATGTGTAGTTTATGAATATTGTCTTCCATCCTACAGGTTGTCTATTTACTCTGTTGATTATTTCCTTTGCCTTGCAGAAACTTTTTAGTTTAATAAAGTCCCATTTTTAAGAATTTTTGTTGCTGTTGTATTTGCTTTTGGGGTCTTAGACATAATTATATTCTTAGCTTAGGCCAATGTTCAAAAATTCTTCTAGAATTTTTATGGTTTCGGGTCTTACATTTAAGTCTTTAGTCCATCTTGAGTTATTTTTTTGTATATTGTGAGAGACAGAGATCTAGTTGAATTCTTCTGTATGTTGCTATCCAGTTTTCCCAGGACCATTTATTGAATAGTGTGTTCTTTCTCCCCTGTCTATTTTGTCAAAAATCAGTCAGTTGTAGCTGTATAGCTTTATTTCTGGATTCTCTATTCTGTTCCATTGGTCTATGTGTCTACCTTTATAACAGTACCATGCTGTTTTGGTTACTATAGTCTTATAGTATAATTTGAAGTCAGGTACTGTAAGTCCTCTAGATTGGTTCTTTTTGCTTGAGATTGCTTTGGCTATTTGAGCTCTTTTTTGATGACATAAGAAGTTTAGAATTATTATTATTTTTTTTTTTTACGGTGTCCCAGCCTTCTTTATTTAAGAAAAAAGTGATGAGTGATGTGGGGATTAAAATCAAGAGCATCATTGAACTTCACCCTCCTTCCAACCAGCACCCCCAAAACTCCCTGCCCCCACCCTTTGTGTTCCCAATTCTTTCCTTCGTGATTGAAGAACTTAATCCCAAAAGCCCTGGTACAAACTCCAGGTTCTCCTTCCCGAGCTCCTCCCCTTGCCCGGCCCCCCATTCCTAGAAGGGCAGGCACCTCAGTTGGAATGCATGGGACAGCCCGGAGTGGTGACGGAGACAGCGGGAAAGGCTTCCCCCTCAGGGACAGGGACCGAGGAGCATAGGGTGGTAAAGTGAGGGCGCCCATAGCCTGGGGTACCGAAATGGGGCCCTGGGGCCAGAGGAAAGGACACTGGGCCGCCTGAGAAAGGAGACCCAGCAGCCTCGAGCTCCTCCCGCTGTGGACAGTCACCGCTAGATCGCTTGCCCTTCTGGCGCCGGGTGCAGAACCACACTCGGACCGCATCCTTCTCGAGCCCAGGCTGCTGGGCCGCGCGGCTGATCCGCCGCAGGGTGGGTTTCAGGCACTGCAGGACAAGCTCTCCAGGTTGCCTCTCACTAGGTTCTCGATACTCGTTCTCTTTCTCTTTCGGGCCTGCACTCGGGTCTCTGCTTTGCGTATCTCCCGAAGATCTTCGTTGGTGGTGGTCTGGCCGAACACCTTCCCAGAGAGAACCCGCAGGGCGAGCCCCACGGCGGCCTGGGTGTACCCCAGGGTGACCCTCTTCTGCTTCCGGACCTTGGCGAACTGCTCGCGTTCTTTCTGCAGAGCTTTGACCTCTGCGGACCCTTCAGGGTTTTGCTCCAGCTTCTCCTTCGGCTCCGCGGGGCAGGGCAGGGCTGGGGGGCCCCTCGGGGCTGCTCTCCACTTGGGCCGCGGCCTCGCCTCGGGCTGAGAGGTCCTCGGGCCGCCTCAGGGCACTTGTCCCGCTCCAACCTGAGGCGGGCGCACGGTCGCCAACCCGCCCCGCAGCTCGCACGCGGGACCCCCACACCTCGGAGCCTGGCCCAACCCCGGCCACACTCCTGGCCCTCCCGGGAGGGCCTTGGAGCTTAGCCAGGTCCGAGGGTCGACCCAACCCGGCTCTGGCACTCCTGGCCCGTCGCCTCCACCGCCTGGCGGGGGCGAGAAGGCAAAGTCCGAAGCCAGGTGTCCCGCCATAGGGTAGGAAGGCGCCCCAGGCCGGGGCCCTGGGAAATGCTAAGTGTGTTTTTGGATTTCTCTGTCTCTGGGCTGTATCTTTAGACCCTTTGTGCGTTTTCCACTGTTGGACTAGCCAGCTTTTTCTTATTCTAAGTAGGGTTCTTTATATTAATTTTCTGTCATGGTATGTTGTAAGTTTTTTTTTATCCTGGTTGACCATTTGATTTGTTCTATTGTCATATATATGTGTGTCTGTGTGTGTATATATATTAATACATATAACCCACCCATACTGAATTTCATTTCTAGTGGTGAATTTGTTAATATTTCCTTTATGATATCTTTTTTTCATCATGCTTAGATATCCTCACCAAGATTGTAAGCATGTTTAGTCATACTTTTTCTGGTTTAATTTTGTAATGGTTAAGTCTTCAACCCATTTAGGGTTAATTTGATTTGGAAAGTGAGGCATGAATTAAGTGTTTTTTTTTTCTTTTTTCTGACTAGTCAGTTTTCCCAATACAGTCTTTGTTCTCACTGATCTGAAATGCCTTCATCTTTCTTTCTGGACATTTTAGTCTATCGCATTGACCTGTGTATTCCTGGCACTAGTCCTAGAAAGGTTTACTTACTTTAAGTTTAGAACCTATTCGGCTACATGCAGGCTTTGTGAGTAAAGTTATCTTCTCATGCTTGGGCTTGCCATGGGACTTGCGGGAATCTGGTGGTGTGGGAAGTGGGGTCGGATAAATGAGGTATCAATAAAACTACTCGCTGGGGCTTCTATGTGCTTCTAGACATAAGCCACATCTAGACATAGCTGGAGTGACCAGCTGATATTCTGCTACTACCATGTATTTATCTTGTGCTTTGCAAAGTGTGTTCACACACGGTCTCGTTAATCCTTACAATAGTTTTGTAAGGTAGAGGTTTCTGTTCCTATTTTCAGAAAGTGTCTTACAGTGAGGTTGTGGGGTTTGGCCAGCATCCTATAGCTCTCAAGTGGCACAGCCGGGACTCAGGCCCCTACTCCTCCCCCCAGCCACAGCTGTCCCGTTTCCAGGGATAATACCAGGTCTTTCACTGAGCCTTAGCCCTGCCAGGAGCGGTTCCTTCTTTAGGCCTTTGAGCAGGTGGTTCCTCAGCTGAACCTGGGACTTCATTTCACCTCCTATTCACCTCCTCGTCAAGCAGCCTTTTGTAAATAGACCCTCACTAGCTGACCGCAGGACTACTCAGTGCTGAGACCCGCTCCCAGCCGGCGTTGTCTGCAGGTCCTGCAGCAAGAAGCTGGCACAAGGGCAAAGCCCGTTGATGGTCAGGCCTGTGTGGTACTTTCTTTCTTAAAAGGATTAAGTTTTCCACTCTCTGCTGTTTTTTTTCCTTAAGAAGGGAATTTTTCTGTAACACTATAAATTCTTTGAGAAGATATTTATCAACAGCCCTTGTGATAGCAAAGTGCTTTTCAGCAGAGAGAAAGTCAGTTTGACAGATAAACATGCTGCATAATTAAAGGATTAGCGTCATCTCTCCTAAAATTAAATTAGGAGGGGAGGACTTTTGTGCTGACTTGTTTATGATAAAATTATTTGTTGTCATTTTGCAGGGAATAACTCTCAAGCTGTGAGATAGTGTCAGTTTTATTATTTTATCCTCAGAGGTGAGTAGAAAATGACATTTACACAATGTAGCCAGTGGCACATACCTGACTGTCTCCAGCTAGTCAAATGCAGACGTCTTCCCTTTTGGAGTGAAGGTGAATACTTCCACCCCTCGCTCTCATTTGTTTTTCTGTGGAGGAAAAAATTTCATCTTCCATTGTATTCTGGAAGCAACCTGAGTTTTGTGCAAATGGGTGTTTGCTTGGATTGGGTGATTAAATATCTTTGACCCAGGACACAGTGACTGGACAGTGGATGGTGTAAGGACTGTTTGGAGGGGTTTTGGGGGACAGAGGACCTTGCTGAAGGATTGTGGAGGAGACCAGTTGTATCTAGTTATGAAAGCCTGTTTTGCTCCTTCCAGCCCTCCTTGCTTTCTTTTATGCAGGTATTTTCTCGTTTCCATGAAAGCAGAGACCATCTGGCTGAAACATTCTGGGCACTTGCTTCCTGGAGAGCTTTGGCACGGGAGGACATGTTTGTCTTCAGCAGAGGCTCTAGTGGAGCCAGACTCCCATGTGTCTGTGCCCTGGGAGGGCATTCGCCTCTCTGAAACCCTAAGTTAGCTCTTCAGGCCTGAGGCAGCTGGGAAGAGGCTGAGCTGGACGTGGCACCTATGTTGAACCCCAGAGTCCAAACCCTCCACACCACTATGCTATCTGTCAAAGGTAGTATTTGACCCTGGGCCTTGAAAGATGGTGGGATTATTTTAGGCTCAGATTAAAGTGGGGAATCACTGAAGGAGGAAGAAAAAGCATTAACCAGATGGTGGGAGCAGGAAAGAGACATCTTCGGGAAGGAGAGGGAGATGCTGCAGGAAGCCAGACGAGAGCTTGCTGGAGAGGGGTGGTACAGTCACTCTTTGTGCACTGTGTCACCTCCCCTCGGCCCTCCTGTGATTTCAGAGCCTCTCTGGTGGGCAGTTACCTGTGTGCTACCCCCCCGCCCCCACCTTACTTGCGTGCCTCAGTGTCTATCTGCTCTGCCTCAGGGCTTCCTCCAGAGTCCAGAAGGGCACTCCACATGTGCGTAGGAGTGTCCCTGACGTATAGGGTACTTTGCATTCCTGGGGGCCACCCCAGCCAAGGGGAACAAAACCTGGTGGACAAACACTCCAGCCTCTTTTCCTTTAGGGGGGCAACTCTGAGGCGCTATCTACACAGTTCCCCTGAGGGGTGAGCCCAGGTGCCTGCAGTGGGCACCAGCTCGATAATACCATCTTCCCTCCTTCCGCAGGTCCCTCTCTCTGCTCTCTCACACCTGCTTCCCGGGCTCACCTCCAATACGTCACCTGCACCCAAGTCCTTGTCTCAGGCACTGACTGCTTTTCAGGAAGCCCAATCAAAACAGGGACCTTGACAGGTTTCCTTGGAAATGTGGACTTTATTGAATAGGAAACAATTCAAAATACCCAAGACGGAATCTCGTGGGATAAATATTAGTTGACTAACTGACCCATTCTTTCCATAGTGAAATGTGGCAACGCTGTTTTACAAAAACCGTCATCATGAGATCTTAGTGGGAACGTTCTCATCCATGCATGGACCTTGAACACGTTCATAAGAAAGCAACGTGGACCCAGGAACATTCTGCAAATCATTGCCTCTTACATAAATTAACTTTCTTTTCTTCATATTCAATGAATAAAGATCTTGAATAGTGTAAGATCCTTGATACATATCACAGTATCCAGAGCATAAAATATATCAACTTTTTAGATGAAATTGAGTTGTTATGAGTGAATATGAATCGCTCCACTTAAGAATTTAATCTGTTAGTACTTAATCAAGCAATGCTCTGTAGACAAAGGATTAGATTGCTAATGTGAAAACAGACTTGTAAATACCCAAATACAAGACAAGCATCCCCAAGAGAAAACTCAGGGAAAGACATGAAGAGCAGTGCACGGAAGGGCAAGCCTCAAGGATTGCAGATGAAAAGATGCTCAAAAGGGAAATGCTGTCAACAGAGGCAAAGAGATGACACTCCATATCCATCATGGTGGCAAACAATAATGAGGTCAAATTCTTACTGATGGTGGAGATGAGGGAATCAGGTTTCTCAGACTGTGCTAGTTAAATGTGAGGCAATGTATCCCTTTCCATGAATACAATACAATTATGTGTATTAAAAGTACACATAGGGTACAACACAGCAATTGCACTCTTGGGAAGCTATCTCCCAGAAATAAAAGTTCTAATACCTTAACCATATATGTTCAAAAATGTTATTTGTAGCCCTAACCATAGAGCAAAAAATGGTACAAAATGAAGGTACATCAATAGGTGAATTGTTGATTTAAAATTCGGCACATCTATAACCTATACTTTTATGCTGCTATCAAGAAAGAATGAATTTGAGCTGGTTGACTTGGGAGGATTCCCACAGTCTAGTGTATAAAGAATGTGTAATGTATTCCCATTTTTGTACCAAAAAATAGCTCTGGGTATGTATTTGTGCTTATTCACTTCTAAAGCCAGAGTACCTGGGTTTGGTCCTGGATATAGCTCTTACTGGCTGTCTGACTCTGGGAAATTAGTGTAGCCTCTCTGTGCTGCTAATCTTTGCATATTAAAGGAGATAATAATAGTACCTACTTCATAAGGTTGTCACGAGGATTAAATCAACTATTATATGCAAAGACTTAGACTATAATGTGTTCAATAATTGTAGCTGTTTTCATGATAGTCTGTGTATCAATATCTACAATTGCATATGATTTTGGGCATAGAGAAAAATACCAAAGGACACACCACTGGTTGTTAGCATGAGTTACTTGGTGTCAAGTAGAGGAGGTAAGTCCTGGAATATGGCTCACGGTCAGGGAGGAAAGAATGAGGGATAACATGCATAATATATTAAGTAAAAAAAGTACCTGAAACACAGCATTCTAGGTTCTTCAATAGATGACCTGTACAGAAAAGAAAAGGGTGGAGGGGAACCAATGATGAGAAGAAATGAAGACTTTTCAAATAATAAAAAGAAGGACATGACCAAACTCCACTGTCTGAGCGTGCATGTGTGAATGATAAGACTATAAAAACACATAAGGAAGGGATTACTGTGGAAGTCCCAACAGGGATTATGTTTTGAAGGAGGGGACAGTGTCTGGGACGGAGCATACGGCAGGGATTTCTGGGGAGGCTGCCAGAAAATTCTATTTCTTGACCTGGGTCGTGGTTATAATAATTCATTAAGATTTACATTTGTTTTGTATAGTTTTTTTGCATCTGGATTATATTTTACCTTACAATGAAAAGGTTAAAACATCTTAGTAAATATGGTACAATCAATCTGTGCATTTATGAAAAAATTATATGTGTATAAAAACAAATACACAAATAAAAACAGCAACTGGCCAGTGAGTATATAAAATTTCCCTTAGAAGCTAAAGAGCAAGCTTCAGTGTTAGGTTGAGGCTGCCCCTCTCCAAATCCATGAGGCCTGAGGGTGCTGAGCTCAGCATCTTTCTACCGCACCTTGTCCAGACAGATGAAGGCAGGAAGGATTAGTTTTGATCATGCCCGCTGGATGTGTGAGTCACATGCTGCCTGGTAATTATTTTTGACATTTGACAGTTCTAGGCACAACCTTTTGCAGCTCTGAAATCTTGGCAGGGAACTTATTTTTGAAGCTTTCATATTTTTCTTAAAGTAACCAAGTATTTGCAGGACACCTCTTTGGGTGCCTTGTTCAAATTAAGGTAGAGAATTTTGGAGAGTCGCAAACCCAGAGGGAGGCTTAGAGTGTCAGGAAAGAACCCATCCCTGAGCAACAACAACAATAACAACAACAAAAGTGTGACCTTTACATTAATTAAAAAATATCAGCCCTTGTGTCCAATCACTCAGAGCAGGCACTAGGTAAATCTTTGTTCCCAAATATTTCCCTCACCTGCCTGCCACCTGCTGGAATTTTGTTCTCAGACAGGTAACTCCTTTGACAAGTGAGTTTAAAAATGCCACTTTCCCTAGAAGAAGTAGCCCAGTCGGGACTGTTATAAGACATTAGTACTATGGTGAAAAGAATGCATAGAGAAAGGGATTCTGAGTTAGAGAGAAGAGGAAAGGACCATTGTAAAGAACAGAGAATTGCTGGGAAGAAAAATGCCTGGAGCTTTGCCAAAGCAGGCAATAAAAAGGCACTGAATGTCTGCTCTGACACATATGGGAATTTCATCTATCAACTTCTTTTGGTTTAAAGTGACAGAAAGCCCAACTCAATTGTGCTTAAGAGAAAAAGGGACTCTATTGGCTTATATAATTTAAAAGTCCCACGGTAGATTTGGGGTGGGGTTTCAGGCATGGCTTGGTCCAGGCATCAAACAATACTTTCAAAACTTGGTCTTCTCTCCTCTTGGACCTGCTTTCCTCTCTTTTGGAATTCCTCTCAGCAGGCCCTCTGCTCACAGAGCTCCTGCCATCTCCCAACTATAGTATAAAACTTTCTTCTTTGCACTGGTCACTACAGCAAAAATTGGGGGATAAGCTCTGATTGGCCATGCACTCCGCCCTGAGTCAGTTGAGGTGGCCTCCAGATGCAAGGCTCTGGTGGGCCATGCTGGAGTTGCATGCTTTCTCCTGGAGCCAGAGGAGGGTCAGCTCCACTGATACACTTGCACTGAGAAAATGGCATGGTGTTGCCAGAAGGGAGGGAAATGGGTGCTGGAGATGCAGACCTCTTCAGCGGCCTCTGCGAGGCCCAACCCAGAGTGGCTGTGAAATCAAGTCGCTGCGTCGTGGCCAGCGTCAAAGAATTATGATAGAAGGGAACGTAATGGAGCAGCATATATCTGAGCGTGTCGTGTGCAGTAAGGGTCTGTTCTGTGAAGCCTTTGTTTCCGTTATATACAGGGGTGTGCACTTACTAATGGAAGCATATGTGTGCATATTTATATACACGTGTGCATAAATGTGTGAGTAAATATGTGTAAAATGTGTCTTCCACCGTAGCGCATGATCAAAAGGTATAAACACACTGCCCCCCATGGATGCTCCCCCTCCCGGATCCCGGATCCTGGCCGGGGCAGTGTGAAGGGTGCTGCCCTTTGTGTCCACAGCCTGCCTCTTCTCGCCTCTCCCCTCCGCTGTGCTGCTCACCGGCCTGGAAGGACCTCTCCTCTGCTCTCATCCACCCCCTCCTCAAGGTCTGCCTCAAATGGCCCTTTCTCAGTGAAGAATTCCCTGCAGTGACCACGCTCTTCTCTACACCCCAGAGAGGCTGGCCCTTCATCCCCTTACGACACATGGGCACTGCCACACACGCGTGGGGACGGGCCAGAGCTCTACTGTCCAGTACGGGTGCCAGTCACCTTTGGTTGGCCACCGAGCCCCTGAAATGTCACCAGTCCAAGTTGAGCTGTTCTGTGTTTTAAAGATGGAAAAAAAAAAAGCAACGTATCTTAACTTTTGTACTTGTTACTTGTGGATATTTTTGGACATAATGGATTAAATAAAATATAAAATTATGATTAATTTTCCCCTGTTTCTTTTTTTCTCTTTTCAAATGTGGCTAATAGAAAATTTAAAATTGTATTTGTGGCCCACATCCCATTGGTGCAAACCCGGGCTGTGGTAGAGCAGGGCAGATGGAGGCTGGGCGCTGGGGCCAGAGGGAAGTGGGCAGGATGTGGGGCCAGCTCCCGGACATCCTCCTTTCCACAGTGGAGAGAACAAGAGCCCCCGGTGTGGGGTATTTGTGCATATTGATGGGATAATTCATGCTGCTTCTATTATGCACTGTGAGGCCTGGTCTCTCCTACTTGATTAGCTCTCTGGCAGTTTTACTTTCCTAGCACTGCCTGGCTCATAGCAGGAAATCAACAAATGCTTCTAGAATAAATGTATGAATGAAGGAAGGAAGGAAGAAAGGAAACATCAGAAATGATGTGAGAAGATTTCCCCAAAGACAAAATTTACCCACTTGATCATTTTGATCAAGGACAAACCTATCAGAGGTTGTAAATCACTTATGATTTTCCCAAAGAAAAGTTCTTAGCAGGAAACTATGGCAACCAGGTGATTCATGTCAATTCTGCCAACCCCAGACCCGCCTCTCTTCTTGCTGGTGGCTCTAGAGGTTGCCCTAATCTCCTGTCTGAATGTGCATTTAAGCAATTTCAGTTCCTACATCATTCTTGTTTGTCTTTTTCTTTTTTGTTTAAACTTTGGGATTTTTTTTATAGCCACATCTTTTTCAGTTTGACACTTGCTGTGTGTAACCAACACCATGTGACAATTACATGCACTTTGCATGGTAACTTCATGTGGCTTTCCAAGAGCTATTAAATATATTTATGTAGATATTTATACATGTGCATGCATGCGTGCACATGCACACACATACTTTTTCTTCTCTAAGGTTGTTTGATGTAGCAGATTCGGAAATGAAATTTTTGCATTATGAGTCCCCGTTGCAGATTGGGGTGAAGCAAAGGCAAGCCTGCAGAGGCAGAAGATGTTAAAAACATTAGAGTAAGAAAAAATGTCCTTCCTACCACAAAATGTTGGAGCCCTGTAGAAACTGGCAAGCGGTTCTGGGAGAGAAATGCCTTCGGGTATTTCCTGTCCTCCTAGTCCCCGCCTCACTCCATCCCCAGGGTTTTGGCTATAGATGCGTCCATTTATGTGCAGGAATAACACTCATCTGGATGCGAAGGGCTGGAGGTGTAGAGCTGCTGCTTGTTATCCCTGAGGTAGACACTGTGACCCTCGGACAAGTTCCTTAACTCCTTTCAGCCTCAACTTACTCAACTGCAAAATGGGGATGTGCCACTTGCCTCACAACATTTTTATGAAGATTAAATGTAATAATATATTTGAAAAGTATGTCAAGTATATGATACCTTAAAAATGAAGGCAGAATTATTCATATGAGTTCGAAGACCTGAGTGAAGGCAGGAGAGAGAGAGGAGAGAGTGTCTGCATTGGCTGAACTCAGGGTTCTGTCGTACAAGATAGGGCTCAAGTGACGAAAAATTGGGAAATCTCTTCAACTGAGACTTCAGCTAGAGCAGAATTATTCTCTTGAGACAAATAATAGACTATCAAAGAAAACAAAATCCAGGTCCTGGAGCCACTGAAGGATTCTGAGCAGGGGAATGTCATGAACACACTGATGGCTTAGAAATACTGATCCGGTAAGATGATGTAGGATGAAATGGAGGTAGACAGACAATGGGAAAGATGCTACTGTCAGATCTTAGTGGAAAGAGCAAACAGACTGCGGAATGAGACAGACTTAATTTCCGTCTGGACTCTGTGACTTATCAGCAGTGCGATATTGGGAAGTTTCCTTAGCTTTTCTAAGCCTCAGTTTTCCTATCTGTAAAATGGGGGCTAATAACAGTACTTACCCCAAAAGATTGTTCAATGAGATTCTGCAATGAGGGTAAGGTACTTGGCACAGCGCCTGGCACCCATCAGTGACTGGATGAGTAGTAGCATTAGGTAGAAAGGCCACTCAGGGTGGGTTTCCTCCGATAAGCTAGAAGGCAGATAATACAGTTAAGCCAAAGAGCCAAAAAGGAAACTATGGAAACCTGGATAAAATCCTCTCTTTCCTCTACCTTCTAAATCAGGCGTCAGTAAACTCCAGCCAGTAGGTCAAATCTAGCCTGTGGCTTCTTTAGTTCAGCCCACAAGCTAGGAATCATTTTTACATGTTTAAAGGGCTGTTTTAAAAACAAACAAATAGACAAAGAAGATGTGACAGAGACCATATGTGACCCACAAAATATTTACTATCTGGCCTTTTACAGAAAAAGTGTATTGACCTCTGTTCTAGGACAAACCCTTAAACATCTGAGCAAAGTCTACATCCATGGGAAGCGTACACTTGCACAAGGATATTCACACGCAGAGGGGCCTGTGGGTCACTTTGCCCAAGGGGCCAGCAAAGCTTTGTACGTGTTGGAAGCAGCTGATTCTCTTGGAGGCTTCACTCACTGGGTGTTTTCTCAAATACAGTTGGCTCTTGGAATCCTCAATGCCTTTGCTCCTCGAATCTCTGGCTCTGGCTTGCCACAGAAGAATACTGTGAGGATCTCCAGTGTCTGAAAATATTTATAGGACTTGGAGGAGGTGTCTGAAGGCATCTTTAGTATTTGTACAAGATTTTAGGAAAAAGAGTCTTCATGTCCTGGAAACTTGTAGAAAGTTTACAAAGGGCAAGGCAGAAAAACAGGGTCCCGGCACATCCATCACATCATCGTGTTACAAATCTAGGGCTTGTCTGAGGCGAAACACACTTGCTGGCCCAGAGTCCTGCAGAAACCAGATATTTAACCTACAGTTACAAAATCCATGACATAATGGAAATGCGGGACTATTTCAGTGAAAAAAATAAAATAAAAAGCAGCGGCAAAGATCCGACTAAATGAGATCCAGATGGGATGGGTGGATTTGACAGTAAGGAGCGAACTTCAGAAATAACATTTCCCTTGTAGTGCTGTGTCTCACTGTACCTTTAAAGAGACGTTTTAAAAATACGTACTTTTATTTATTAAGCTATTATTACTATGCTTGAATTTAGAATCTTAATTTTCTCAATGAAAAAAAGCGTCCTCCTCGAACATCGTTTTGACAGTCATGGAATAAATCCATCTATTTGTTCATTTATCCCTCCAAGAAATGTATCTTGAGTGCTAACGATGTTCCGGGAGCTGTGCTAGGACGACGGTCCTAGTGTTTATGGAAGGTACAACCTTGTGGAGACACAATAAGTAAAAGGACAAACGGTTAGAAATTGAGGCAATTTCTAAGAAGGAAAGAGCATTTTGTGATAGAGAAGAACAGGAGGTATTTTGGTCCCGCGCTTTAGAAAGGGGGACTCAAGGAGGTATCTGTGAGGATTTGACCTGTGGGCAGAGCATAGGGGATCTATTCCCCAGGTTGCCCAGAAGCAGATGCTGAGATGAGGATTCCTGAGCCAGTCATTTATGAAGCACGCTTTACGGAGAGGGCAGAGACTAGGATGAGCGCAAAACTTAAGGAGGCACTCACTCTCAGGTTCATGCAAGGGCAGTGTTGGCACCTGAGGATGAGAGCCACCTTAAATTTTGAGCCCCATGTGCCACATTCGCCTCACCCAGGCTGTGGTCCCCATCCACAATGTGCAAGCATTAAAAGTATTAAAAAGATACAATGAATATGTAAAGGCCTCCTCCATCTGCTCTGTTTCCATCTTCCACTCCTATGAGCTGACAGTTATTACCACTTTCTTACTTATCCTTCCCGAGAATTTTATGCATGTAAAACTTAATATGTGAAAACTATAAAACATTGTTTAAAAAAATCAAAGAAGAACAAATAAATGGAAAGACATCCTGTCATGGGTTGGAACATTTAATATTATTAAGATAAGATGTCAGTGCCACCCAAAGTGATCTACAGATTCAGTGCAATCCCTATCAAAATACCAATGACAATTTTTGCAGAAATAGAAAAATCCATCCTAAAATTCACATGAAATTTCAAGGGGTCCTGAATAACCAAAACAGTCTTTAAAAAAAGGACAAAGTTGGAGGTCTCACACTCCCTGATTTCAAAACTTACCACAAAGCTATAGTAATCAAAACAGTGTGTTACTGGTGTAAAGACATACATAGGCCAATGAAATAGGATAGAAATACAGTTGTCAACACCATAATGATGTTTCTGTCAGCAACTGACAGCATACATGATGATGGTCCCAAAAGATTATAATAGCGCTAAAAAATTCCTATCTTCTAGTGACATCATACCCATCATATTTTTTTTTTTTTTTTTTTTTGAGACAGAGTCTCAGTCTGTTGCCCGGGCTAGAGTGAGTGCCCTGGCATCAGCCTAGCTCACAGCGACCTCAAACTCCTGGGCTCAAGTGATCCTCCTGCCTCAGCCTCCCGAGTAGCTGGGACTACAGGCATGCACCACCATGTGCAGCTAATTTTTTCTATGTATATTTTTAGTTGTTCAGCTAATTTCTTTCTATTTTTAGTAGAGACGGGGTCTCACTCTTGCTCAAGTTGGTATCAAACTCCTGAGCTTAAATGTTCCACCTGCCTCGGCCTCCCAGCGTGCTAGGATCACAGGTGTGAACCACCGCACCCAGCCCTCATACCCATCTTAATGAAGCTTAACGCGTTACTTATGTGTTGGTGGTGATGCCTGTATAAAAAAACCTAGTCCATACCAGTCATATAAAAGTATAGCACATACAATTATGGTCAGTATGCCACACTTGATAATAAACAACTATGCTACTGGTTTATGCATTTACTCTACTACACTTTTAATTGTTATTTTAGAGTGTACTCCTTCTACCTATAAAAAACAAAGTTAACTGCAAAACAGCTTCAGGCAGGTCCTTCAGGAGGGATTTCGGAAGAAGGCATTGTCATCATAGGAAACGACAGCTCCATGCGTGTTATTGCCCCAAAGACCTTCCGGTGGGACAAGATGTGGGTGGAAGACTGTGATGTTGATGATCCTGACTCTCTGGATGCCTAGGCTAGTGTGGATGTGTGTGTGAGTCTTAGTTTTTAACCCAAAAGTTTAAAAAGTAGAATTTTTTTTTAAATAGAAAAAGCCTTATAGAATAAGAATATAAAGAAAAAATATTTTTGTACCACTGTACAGAGTTTGTGTTTTAAGCTAACTGTTACTATGAGTCAAAAAATAAAAAATTAAAAACTTTATAAAGTAAAAAAGTTACAGTAAGCTGAGGCTGATTATCATTGAAAAAAGAATTTTTTTTTTTTTTTACAAGTTTAGTGTAGCCTAATGCATGTGAAGCCTCCAGTAGTGAACATTAACGTCCCAAGCCTTCACCTTCACTCGCCACTCACTCACCGACCTGCCGGGAGCAACTTCCAGTTCTGTAGGCTCCGTTCATGGTGAGTGTCCTCTACAGGTGCACCATTTTTTCTCTTTTGTACTGTACTTTTACTGTATCTTTCCCATGTTTTAGGTATGTTTAGCTACACAAATATTTATCATTGTGTTACAGTTGCCTACGGTATTCAGCACAGTAACATGCTGGGCAGGTTTGTACCCTAGGAGCAATAGCACACCATGTAGCCCGGATGTGTGGCAGGCTATGCCATCCAGCTTGTGTAAGTATACTGTTGTGATCACACAACGATGAAATTGCCTGATGACACATTTCTCAGAACTTGTCCCCACCGTTAAGTGATGTGGGACTGCAAGCCCTTGCTCGTACGGTCAAATGTGTTTGACAAGAGTGTCAAGACTGTTCAATGGGGAAAGAGCAGTCTCTTCAACAAATGGCTCCGGGAAAACTGTATGCCCACATGCGAAAGAAAGAATTTGGACCTTTACCTTACACCACATACAGAAATTAACTTAAAGTGGATCAAAGACCTAAAATAAAAGCTAAAACTATGAAACTCTTAGAAGAAAACACAGGAGAAAACTTCACAGCATCAACTTTGGCAATGATTTCTTGGAAACAACACCAAGGCACAGAAAACAAAAGAAAAAATACACAAATTGTACTTCATAAAAATGAAAAACTCTTGTGCATCAAGGGACGCTATCACAGAATGATAGAAAATATTTGCAAATTATATATCTGATAAGGAGTTGATGTCTAGAATATATAAAGAACTCCCACAATTCAATGACAAAAAACAAACACCCAATTTACAAATGGGAAAAGAACTTGAATAGATATTTCTCCAGAGAAAATATACACATGGCCAATAAACACATGAAAAACTGCTCAACATCCTTGGTTATTTGGGAACTGCAAATCAAAACCACAATGAGTACGTTGTTATATATGCTGAATTTAATGTCTTGAGAATACAAACACATTTTCCCCTCATTTTTAAATGTAAAATAAAAAACCCCCAAAAAGTTAACGTCTTAATCTGTACGGATGAATGCTAAGAATTTAGCTTTGTGAATTTCTCATTTTAAGAACTTTTATGGTGTCATTAAAGACTAATATTGTATTTATAAAAAATAAACAAAAAAAAAACCCCAAACCACAATGAGATGCTATTTCATGTCCATTAGGATGGCTATTATTAAAAATATCCAGAAAATAAATAGCCTCACTATTGGTGAGGGTGTGGAAAAATTGGAACCCCGGTGGAAATGTAAAATATGATGCAGCAGTTCCCCAAAAAACTAAAGATAAATTACCACATGATCCCACAATCCCTTTTCTGGGTATATACCCCAAAGAACTGAAAGCAGGGGCTCAAGGAGATGTTTGTACACCAGTGTTCACAGCAACATTATTCGCAACAGCCAAAGGGTATCCTCTGGGGGGGGGGGGCCGTCCCTCTAGCCAGCCTGCCAAGGCTCCAATGTGCCCTCTATCACCCAAGGGGGCCCAGCAGGGAAGACAATGCCCACGGCAGCACCAGTGGCAAATGCCCATCAGTACTAGTTGTTAAATAGTTTGAATATTGCACCTGATGTCACTATATATTTTTGAGGTAGCAGCAACAGGTGCTTAATTGAATGTAAGGAGTGGGTCAAAGGAAGAAACCAATAATGATTTTGAGGTTTGGCTCAAACAACTTAGCAGATGGTGGTGCCATTTTGTGAGCTGGCAGACCCTGGGAGAGAGCAGGCTTGGTGGGGAGAGGCAGGAGTCAGGAGTCCATCTGGGACACGTCAAGCTTTAGCTGCCCGGGAGGCTCCAGATGGCATGTACGGGGCTGCTGGATGTGTGAGTCTGCGGGTCAGAGGGAGGTTTTGAGCTGAAGATTCACACTGGGAGTTGTCACCACCTAGAGAGTATTTAAAGCCACAAGGGTCAGCTTAGGGCAAGGGTGTAGGAACACTAGAGGAACGGGAGTCTGGCACCGAGCAGCCGGCAGGAACTCCAGTGTTTAGGGATCAGGAGGAGGAAGATGAGCCAGCCGAGGAAATCGAGACGGAGCCCCAGGGAGGCGGACAAAAGCTAGAAGAGGAAAGTATTCTAGAGCAGGAATACTTAGCTGTATTGAATGCTGCAGACAATAAGTTTTAAAGGCTATAGGATTTAAGAACATTAGATTTTCTATTTCATAATTTGTAAGATTTTGACTATAACTCAGTCTCAAAATTTTCCAACATGGAAAGGAAAATTGGAATTGTTGGTTGCTAACATGGCCAAAAAGCACAGGCCACTTACTGTGGGCCGATGATTGGCCCCGAGAGTGATATAGTAGATGCTTGTGGATGTACGAATGAGTAAAATTGGTTTTCTAAAAACAAATGGCGCCAACCCCCTTGAGAAGGCCAGATTGCCCTGACCAGTGTGCTCTGGGGCTGCGCTCTCAGAGTTGCCACATAGAACATGGAAAGTAAACCTACGGCAGAGTGCGCTGTTACGTGAACTCTCATCTCGCTCTGAAGCTCTCAGCCTCTGTCAAAAAGGTGAGTCCACATACCAAAATGCTTTCAATCTTCAAAAACGTGTTTTTTAAAAAAGTATTTTAAGTATGAGGAGGACTGGTACAGGCAGAGCTGAAGCTGGTGCCATTGCCTTTTCAGGTAGCTTCTTTGCGAATGCAAACACACCTCCAAGCTCACAGAATTTCACTGAGGTGTTTTTCTCTACTTCAGATTTTTTGCTCACAGGATGGAAATTGAAAGAAAAAGAGTGTTTATGTGGTCCTCAGACGGTAGTAATATTCTCCAGGGGTCAGGGGGTTGGGGAGGTAAACTCACAATTAACGGACGCGGTGAACATTGGAGAGGGGAAGGCATCCCTCCAATCCTCGTTTGCGTGAGGCAAAGTCATAAAATGTAACCAAAATGTTTGTACTCTCATAATATCCCGAAATAAAAATTAAAAAAAAATAAAAAGTGTTTAATGAGGTTTTTGTAATTAAGGGGTGAGGCAAACACAGTTTACTTTACATACATTAATAATGCAAATTATTGCTTAAATTACTAATTATCTTGCAACTCCCTCTGTGTTTGGTACTGTCTGGCCGAGAGAAAACAGCCACATTTTGATAGAGCGACTCAAGGCTCTGTGTTGGCCGTGGGACCTTGCTGAGCTCTGCCTAATTTTAGACGGGACTTGGAAATTCATTCATCTCCTTCCTTAATTCCACTCCCATGTGACATGTCTGGAGACGGTTGTGTGCGATCTGCATGTGTCTGTGCAGATGAAGAATGATCGCAGCTTGCGGTGCATAAGGACTCACATAAATAGTGTTGATTTAGAAACAAACAAAGCAATGACTTTTGAAGACGTGAATTACCGCGTAACGCTAGTCTGTTAGTGAAGAATAACCTATGTTACCGGGAATGGTCTTAAGACATTCTTAAACTTCTAGCTTTAACATTAAATTTAGTTCTGACCTAGATGTGAGACATAAAACTCTGTGATTTAGTAGAAAACAATATACTAAAAGAAAATGAAGTATCATGGTGATCTTTCTCTGCAATGTGTGTGTGAGGGCCATGCCTCATGGGTAGCACAAGAGGGTAACAAGGAAATGCTCCATTCAGTGTGAGGAATGAGGAGGGGCCGCAAACAGGAAAAGAAATGATGAGGTCAAAAGTGAGGAAAACCAGGGCTGGAACGGGGGTAAACTGTGAGACAGGTGGGAGAGGGCTCCAGATGGAGGGGAACAAAGGCTCGGGAGCGATGCCTGGCTTAGGCGTGAGGGCCAGCAGGCTCTTCTTGGGAGGCATTGACAGCCGGGCACAGAACAGGGCTTCGTGGGGTAAAGGAAATGGGTGGGACTAGGTAGATATTAATTGACAATTATTTTTCAAATGTGCAGTAATTGGGAGGCACTGGTAACTCAAAGCATGGTTCACCAGCATTGCCTTAATAAAAAGGTGCTAAACTGGCAGATTTGATTATTGAGTCGAACATTTTCCCATATATTTGCTTGTTGTTTTTTTCTTTCATGAATCATCTATCATTTTTCTCTGCTTATTTTCAGTCTCTATGGAGCACATCTATTTTCTAAAATGGAAATAGCTTTATTGTCTTTACCAATAATAAATAAAATAATCAGAAATTAGGCATGCAACCTATAAAAATTCAACATCCATCAAAAGATCAAGAAGTGAAAATCACCCATGATTCTATCACTCAGAGAATAAATATTTTCTTTAATAATATTATTGTTTTTAAATATTTTCCTTAATGTTTATGAAAATTAGATCTAACCAAACATACTAGATTTTAAAAATTGTGGTAAAACATATATAACATAAAATTTATCATGCTAATCTTTTTTTCTTTTTTTTTGAGACAAGGTTTTGCTCTGTCACCCAGGCAGGAATACAGTGACATCATCACAGCTCACTGCAACCTCAAATCCCTGGACTTGAGTGATCCTCCTGCCTCAGCCTCCCAAGTAGCTGGGACTACAGGCTCATGCCACCAGGCCTGGCTAGTTTTTCTATTTTCTGTAGAAATGCGGTCTCACTCTTGCTCAGGCTGGTCTCGAACTTCTGGTCTCAGGTGATCCTCCTGCCTCAGCGTTCCAGAGTGCTAGGATTATAGGCATGAGCCACCGCCCTTGGCTTGATTTTAACCATTTTTATGTGTACATTTCACTGGCATTAAGTACATTCACACTATCATGCGCAAACGTGCTGTGTTTAGTCTGAATTATTTCACTTACATTGATAGCTTCACATGTAAAAAATACAGGCATAATTCTTTAAAGGTTCCCTAGGGTTCCACTATGGTCTTGGCCCTGGGGTCCCTGTTGATGGACCTTTGGATGTTTCCAATGTTTTTAGTTCTAAAAACCATGTTGTGTTGAACATTGTTTGGCACATATGTATTGCAGACCTGTGTATTTGCCTTCAGGTGAATCTCTAGAGGGTGAATGTCTGTATCTGTGGGTTTCCCCTCTCAGATTCAACCAACCTTGGATTGAAAATATTTGAAAAAAAAAATAAGTAGAGGACTTTCTTTTTGGTTTTTGTTTTATTTACTTATTTTTTATTTTAAAGAGAAGAGATTTTTATTACAAAGAAAATAATTCCAGTGAATTGTGCAGAAATACTGGTTTTGACGCCATCCTAAGGAAAAACTTATGAGGGTTTTTGGAGTAGAAATAAGTTATAAAAGTTGGAATTGTAAATTGTAAAAACAGCCATTGACTGTCAAAGTTCTAAAAGCAGAACTTATTTTGTGCAATGAAGGTAAGAAAAGACTACTGTATAGGTTTTTTTTTTTTTTTTCCCTCTTTCAAATGAAGAACAGTTTGGCTTAAGGGTTGCGTACTGTTACTGGAGTAAATCTGAATGATCTTACTTCTTTGGAGTAAAACTAGTGTTTACTGGTTTCCAATTGAACTTAGCTTCTGGACGGAATTTGAAAAAATAGAAATCTAAATGAAATTATGAAAGTCCCTTGACTATTCAGGCGAATACACACACAAACAACTGTGTGCACAGCACGTCCATTGCATTAGGTATTATAAGTACTGTAGAGATGATCCGAAGTATATGGGAGGATGTGCGCAGGTTATTTGTAAATACTACGCCATTTTATATCAGGGAGCTGAGCATCTGTGGGTTTTGGTATCCGTGGGGGTCCTGAAACCAATCTTCTGAGGACACCAAGGAATGACTATATTCACATTTATAATGCATTTCATACACATTATCGGATTGTCTTCCGGAAGTGTCAATACCAGTGACACTCCTATCAACAGTAAGTGATAAGATATAGGACAGGACTTCATTGATTTATGTGTACTTTCTTTGGTGTGAATTTTTTCTACAGTAAAGTTAGTACACCATTATCCGTCATATATTTATGCTACAAATATTTCACTGATTTTTTTTAACTTTTAATATTTTTCGTTTTTATAAGCTTCAACTCTGTCAAATCTTTTGATTCAAAAAATTGTGCAATTTTTTTCTATTGTTCTTAAGTTTTAAACTCTCTTCACAAGAAACATAATCCATTGAATCACTGATTCATTCATCAGACATTTATTGAACACTAACAAAACACTGGGCACAGTTGTTGGCACAGTGTGGATATGTCAAGTGAGCAAAAAAAATTTCCCACCTTCAAGAAATTCATATTTTAGTGGAATAACTAGAATATCTACTTTGAGAAGTCTCAAATCATTTATTTGCATTTTCTTTATTAGGAATCTATTTTGGTTTATGGTAACAGAAAACTAACCAAATTGATTTTTTCCCCCAAATTCCTAACCAATTGTTACATTTATTAAATACTCCCTTCATTCTGAGTTTGATTTGTGATGCCCATTTTTTCACATATTTTGTTGAGAAAATTGACCCTACTTTGATTTTCACTATGTAATAACACAAAGCAGTGTTACTATTAAATTGTTAAACATTATTATTGTTTCATCCAAATAGCAAAAGTTTAAAATTGTAAAAGTTTATTGTATTGCCCACTGCTATTTTATTATGCTCTAAGGGTACTACTATTCCTCTTAAAGCATAGCCCCATTTTATCATGGACATCAACAGTAAACAGGATTTGCTTCAGATAATTGCATCAAGACAGTTTCCTGGAGCACTACTGCGTAAGTGAGAGATACCCATACCTTAATGGTGTAACACATTTTCCCCAGGAGGATGTATGTGACCATAGCTTTTATATATCCAGAATTATTCCTTAATCAACAGTTAAATGATTTTCCTTAATTAGTAGGATTGCTAACGAGTAGTGATAATAATGTTTTCCACTAAATCTTTTTTTTTTTTAAGGTCTCACTCTGTCATCCAGGATGGAGTGCACTGATGCCATCATACCTCACTGCAACCTCAAACTTCGGAGTTCAAGCAATCCTCCTGCCTCAGCCTCCCAAGTAGCTGGGACTATAGGTGTGTGCCAGCATGCCTGGCTAATTTTTACAATTTTTTTTTAGAGATGGGGTCTTGCTATGTTGACCAGGCTGGTTTCAGACTCCTGGCCTCAAGCGATTCTCCACCTTGGCCTAGGTGCTAGGACCACAGGTGTGAACCACCATGCCTGGCCTCTACTAAATCTTGTGGTCTGTTTGTGTTGATTGCTATTCTGTTACCCATTCACCTATTATCTACCCATGCCTCCCTCCCTCCTTCCCTCCCTTACTTCCAAGAAGGCTTCAAAACTGTCTTGACACACTACCATAGTTTTCCAAATCGTGGTTTGTAGACATTTGCATCAGAAAAACCCCAGGTGCTTTTTAGAAAATACAGATTTTTGAGTCTCACCATGAACCCACTAAATTGGACTCTCTAGAGGGTAGGGCCTGGGCACCTGCATTTTAACAGCCCCCTCTCATGATTCTGATGCATCCTGAGTTTGAGAACAACTAGAGAATACTGGATTGTTGGAGTGTAGAAATCTGATCTTCCCACCAAATAATTAATCCCTGTGGGAAACACAGCAGTTATACTAATTCTGTGGCCATTTTTTCAACCACTTGCTGTTTTTTATTACTAAGAGTCATGCAAAAAATGTTGCCGACCCTCAAATATTATTATATAGCTTTAGAAGTTCCTTCATCCCAATCCAGTGGTTTTCTCTATGAAAAGAAACAGTGTAGGGAAGAAAACCATGTGAATAGCAACAGCAACACATTTACTTTCCCAGACCAGTTTTGGAGGAAATTGCCAGGTGCTTTTAGAGGCAATGCTTCTGTCCTAAAAGCAAAGGATGAAAACTTGGATCTTTTTGAGCTGCCTGATTCTACTGGAAGGGACCCCAAAATATGTGCACTTTATGAAGGGCAGTAGGGATAACAGAGTCTTCCTAATTCAAAAGGTAAGAATCACCTGGGGGTAAGTCATCAGAGTTGCAGATTCCAGGGCTCTGCTACAAAGATGCAGAGTTGGAATCTCCAGGGGAGTAGGATTTCAAATATCCTGGCTGATTCTTGTGCTCAGTCCAGCTTGCTTTCAGAGCTAGATTTATCTGGGTTTATATCCTTGCTCTGTCACCTTAGCTCCATGATCCTTGGCAAATTACCTACTTCTCAAAGCCTCAGTTTCTCCGTTTGTAAGATGGAGATGCTTCTTTACTCAGGGGTCTTGTAAGAATTACATAAACTAATAGTAGGTCAAACTGCCAACACAGTTCCTAGCATGTAGTTAGAACTTCATAATTGTTACTGCTTGTTCCCTTTAGAATGATTCTATTTGTTCAAAGCCAACCAGGCATTTCAGGAACTGATGCTTGCCTGTTACGCAAATAATCCAGACTGGCACACTGGAAGGGAAGTATGTGGCAAAGCCATGCGAGGAAAGGCCTCCCTGTGGATTGACACTCTGTTTCTCAAACTGTGATCCACGCATCTGAATCCCCTCTGGCCCACAGTACCGTTCCTGGCTGTCACTCCATATCCATCAAATCTGAAACTCTAGGGGTAGGGCCCATCATCAGCTTTTTAAACAAGCACTCTCAGGAATCCTCACATATCCTAAGTGGAGAAGCAGAGAGAAGAGCTTTTAACATTGGAAGGCCCTCCTTCCAGAGGGAGTCCAGAATTGGCCTCTGACGTCCAAACATCGTGCCGTAACCTGACTCACTCCTGAGCATCCTTCCTGTTAGACAGGCTTCTCTCTTACTCTGGATCCACTGCCCTTGGATGTTTGTGGGACACAGTTGTTCCAGCTGGAGCACGGACGAAATCTGATCTAGCATTTTCTGCTCTGCCTTCTGCTCTCCATAGCTGTCTCTTGTGCTCTTTCCCTCCAGCCCCTCTCTGCTGGCAGCAAGGGCATGACTTGTGCACAGCTGTTCATTTGTGTCCTCTTGGGATGACATTGGTCCTTCTGGGAGTGTTGGCCGAGATGATCACCTTTGTTGAAAAGTCATCTAAGAAACATGATCTCTAAAACAAAATGCTGAAAGTACAGCATGACCTGAGGGCTGCTTCGTGGAAGTGACAGGTGGTGACTGGATTGAGCCCAGAGATGCCTCAATATTCTAAGAACAAATGCCAAATTTTCATCCCTCCTGGCCTCTCTGTTTTCCAACGATGATCTCAGTATCTGAACACAGTTTTGTTCTAATTTCACGGGTGCTCGGCCTATCTGGCAATGGTCTTCAGGAGTCCCTGATGCTGTGCAAACAGGCTCCTGTGCCCATGTTCTGGCCAGTAGGTGAGAGCAGGTTCAACCTCCGAGGGGGAGCTTTGCCCCCTTCCATGGCCATGTATGCTGGCCAGTGGTCAAGGAAGCCCTGCCTGGAGCTTGCTAAAAGGGATCCAAGCAGGGGAGGGGCTGAGCTTCTCAGAGCTCAGGGTTATCCTGAAGTTAATGCTCAGGTTTACACTTCCAGGAGAGTACAAGGGGTTAAAAGGGGAGAAGATTCTGCTCTTGTCAGTGTTCACAGGTCCCTCTTTCCCTGCCTTCTCCTCGTGGAGTCGGAGAGTGATGTACAGCAAACACGATTTGAATAGTATGTTAATATTCTCCACCCTGGTTTTTAGTTACAGGATCTATGATGGATTACCATTATTAAGTCAGGTCTCTGTGGCCAAAATGATTCACACGGCTGAAAAGCAACAAACAAACAAAACCAAAAACAGAGTTCCCTCTTGCCAAATTTATCCAGGCGGGCTCTCTATGCCGTTCCTCTTTATGTGATAACAGTTTATCCTGATGTCAATAATTCTTGTATCCAGGAAACACATGTCCTTAAGTCAGATGCCTAAACAAATTGATGATCCAAGTTTCCTGTGGATTATTTTCAGGTGTGAGAAATTAATTGTCCATTAATCTCCAGCTGCATCATCCACTGGTGCAGCTGGAGATTAGCGAGTTTACCCATGAAAGCTGTCAAGGAAATCCCAGATATAGATGGTGATAAAGGTTGGGTTTCCCAGTAGGCAGGTCCCATGTTGGTGTTTGGTGTGTGGGAAGTTCATTAAGCAGTGCGCTTGGGAAGGGGAGGTCCATACAGGGAAAGAAAAGGAGTCGGGAGTGGGCAGAATACAGGCTCAGGCCTGTCTCGTGGAGGCCGTGAGCTGACTCCGTGGGAGCCTGGAGCTAGAATGGCCCTTCAGAGTTGGCCTGAGTTGGGCTGAGATGGATTAGTAATTGGGTGTGGGTTTCCCTGGGAAGGGGCATGACCTTGGACGAGGTGGCTTTCTGCAGCTGAGGCAGTCCCAGGAAGGGGCTGACAGTGAGGCTTTGTGCCAGTAGCACTGCGGTGGCTGAGACAGGAGGTCCTTCAGTGAAGGGCGCCTGGCCGGGGCCTCTTTACGCCCACCACAGATGACGCTCCATATGCCAACGACACGCTCCTGTGAGAAACACGTGAATGACTTCGCGTCACTCTCCACTTAGATTGGGGATCACCCTCTTCTCTCTCTCGTTCTTACCTTCTCTAGCTCTTTATCGTCTTCTCTCTGCTTTCCTCCAAGATAAGTCTTCACCTCTAGCGTTTGTGTTTGCATTCAGCGGCTTCGTCCACGTTGGACCCGGCTGGAGAGCTGGGTTTGGAGCACTGATCCGAACCTCTGCACTTTTCTTTATGGCCTCATAGAATATAGAAGGTCCCTGACTTACGATGGTTTGACTTAGGATTTTTGACTTTATGAAAGTGTAAAAATGATACACATTCAGTAGAAACCATGCTTCTAGGACCATACAACCATTCTGTTTTTCACTTGCAGTATTCAATTAATTACATGAGATATTCAACACGTTATTATAAAGTAGGCTTTTTTAGATGACTTTGTCCAACTCTAGGCTAATGTAAGTGTCCTGAACACATTTGAGGTTGATGTTTGATAGGTTTGATGTATTAAATGCATTTTCAACTTATGGTATTTTCAATTAACTATGGGTTTACAGGGATGTAACCCCATCATAAGTGGAAGAACCATCTGAATACTGCACCCATGCCTCTAATGATAAAAGTTGTCACTCTTTCTGCATATTTCGCCTCCTTCTACAACAAGAGAATACTAAAACTCAGCTTGGATTTGAAATAAGGCAGAAACCTAGAAGCCATGTTCTGTCTTTGATGCTTAGCTCTGCCATTCCCTAGGGAAAGATCTTACTAACACCTTTCAAGGTTTTGCTGGGATTTTCTTCACATGTGCTTATATTGCCTTATATCCAGACATCGGCCCTTCAAAAAAACGAGCTGGCTATTTGTTAAGGGCCATGGGCCTGAGTCATATCCATGAATTTTTCAGGGCATATTACTGAGTGTTCTTCAATACCCAAGGCCTGTAGACCTGAGAGGACTAGCTCTCTGGGTGGAGAGGCTGGAGCGTCTACCATTGTAGCATCAGCAGTGACAGCTGCTTCCTATTTGCCGCTTGGAGTCAGCTGAAACTCATAGGAAATCAGATCTGATGGTGGCCTTAGTTCTGATGACTACTCTAACTTCATCTGATCAAATTTCTGGTTAGTCAGGCTGGTTTCTGAGCCCTTTGTCCTATTGTTTCCTTTAGACCAATTTGGGATGGTGGTGCTTCATGAATAATCCATGAACATTGACCAGCTGCACGCATAAAGGCATTTCCACTGTGTCTTTGCCATGGAATTTCAGATAGTTCTGATGTAATTCGTAAGTAATCAGGAAGAGCCAGACCCTGATTTAAAGTATCTAGAGACCTTTGAGAATCCTTTCAAGTTTCCAAAAGGAAGGTGTGATATTTACCTGCAAGTGGTCATAACAGGGATACTTCCCCCGCAGAGTCTTTAATGTCACCCTTGGCTGTATTGCAGGGACAAGGAATATACGGAAATGAAGACACTTCTCAAATTGTTGGAAACAAGCCTTTTCTTCATCTTGAGGGTTCCTTTGGTTTCTGCTGTTGCCTTAATCACCAAGTGGTGTGGGTTAAAACAAAAGCCATAATTAAATTGAACCAAGTTCGGAGAAAAAACATTGGGGGCAACTCTTTGCTTAAACAGAAGCAGGTGGTACTGGAATGCTTCGTGGAAGTGAGCTGTGAGGAGGCAATGCAGATTTTCTTTTTCGTTGAAAACAGTTAAAAATACTTGTGATCTTTTATGCCAGGCTGTGATTAGGATTTTATATATGGGGTGTGTGTGTGTGTGTGTTCGTATCTCCCAGTTTCAGGAAAACTGTGATGGAAATGAAATACAGTTTTATTTAGACAGTGGTCCTTTGTGGTAAGAGCGGGTGGGATTTTGTGCATGCGTATGTGTGTGTGTGTTTCCAGGGTTGTTTTAAATAAAGATATTTTCCTCTTCCAGTGAAGATGTGATTTAGTTTATACTCCACTCAGGAATTCATCTGTAGAGAAAGCAGTGCACATGTTTCACACAGCTAGCTTTCACAAACGGAACAGAGGACTCGTGGGAGGACCTGGCTACGACCCCATCGGCTGCCGGGGATGGGAGAGCCGATCTTGTTGACAAGGCAGGCATCCTGTTCTTCCCCAATTGCTCTAGAGTTTGCCTTCCTGAGACCACGTGTTTGTTGAATGGAACTTTCCCAGTGGAGAAACACATCTCCAGGCACAGGGAAGTAAGAGGGGGCACAGTTCGATTGTGTAAAATGCCAATTTTTCTGCAAATATTGTTGCCAGATAAAGTACAGGATGTCATGTTAAATTTGAATTTCAGATTAACAATGGATAATTTTTTTCAGTATAAATATGTCCCATGCAATATTTGGGACTAAAAATTATTCATTGTTCACCTGAGGTTTAAATTTAATCGGGCATCTGGCATTTCTTCAGTCACGCACCACGTATGGGCTGCGTATACAATAGTCGTCTCATAAGATTATAACACTGCATTTCTACTGTGCCTTTTCTGTGTTTATATATGTTTGGATACACAGATATTTACCATTGTGTTATAATTGCTTACAGTATTCAGTACAGTAACATGCTGTACACGTTTGTAGCCTAGGAGCAATTGGTTATATCATGTAGCCTAGATATGTAGTTGGCTCTGCCATCTAAGTTTGTGTAAGTACACTCTATGACATTCACATAATGACAAAATTGCCTAATTTCTCAGAACATATCCCTGACAGTAAGTGGCCCATGACTATAGGTTAACTCTGGCTTTCCTACCTCCAAAGGGCAATTCTTCCTCTGATTAAAAATGAGCTGACGGCTAGGCGCGGTGGCTCACGCCTGTAATCCTAGCACTCTGGGAGGCCGAGACGGGTGTATTGCTCAAGGTCAGGAGTTCGAAACCAGCCTGAGCAAGAGCGAGACCCCGTCTCTACTTAAAATAGAAAGAAATTAATTGGCCGACTAAAACTATATAGAAAAATTTAGCCGGGCATGGTGGCTCATGCCTGTAGTCCCAACTACTCGGGAGGCTGAGGCAGAAGGATTGCTTGAGCCCAGGAGTTTGAGGTTGCCGTGAGCTAGGCTGATGCCATGGCACTCACTCTAGCCTGCGCAACAGAGCGAGACTCTGTCTCAAAAAAAATACATACATAAATAAAAAATAAAATGCATATCTGGGACACTATGTGTGCTCATGGGCACTGTGATGTCATTGCTCCCAGGTCCTAGCCATGGGCAGAGCTATATTTACTTCTATATTTATC
>CAUYRT010059054.1:0-19103 GCA_963574885.1 Lepilemur ruficaudatus
AAAGTCTTATTGTGATAGAAGAGTAATAACAAAACAAATAACAACAAATTACAATAAAACGAAATCCCCTAAAATTGTGGTATGTGAATAGCTGTACAACTTGGTCAATTTACTAATAATCATTGAATTGTACACTTAAAATGGAGTAAAGACATGATATGTAAAAAAAATTTTTTAAAATTACAATAACAAAAAATGGGATGACTTGGTAACAGTGGATTGTCCTTAGTGGTGGACATTC
Source organism: Lepilemur ruficaudatus (assembly GCA_963574885.1). Taxonomy (NCBI): domain Eukaryota; kingdom Metazoa; phylum Chordata; class Mammalia; order Primates; family Lepilemuridae; genus Lepilemur; species Lepilemur ruficaudatus. The sequence goes on from CAUYRT010059054.1 coordinate 242, forward strand.
AATATCTAATTCAATTATCTCAAAAGTCCTGTAAAGTATTACAATTTTCATTTGATGAATGAAGAAATAGGCTCAAAGAAGGAGAGTAACCAAGTCAAAATTCCAGAGCCAATATTTGATTCATGTTAGTCTGACTCCTGCTTCCGTGTGTACTCTTACCCTCTATGACATACATAAAAAAGTCTAAATCAGCTCAGCATCTATCTATATTAGAGATGTGGACAATATCTGTCTTAGTCAACTCAGGCTACTATAACAAATAACCACAGACTGCATCACTTAAGCAACAAACATCTATTTCTCACAGTCCTGGAGGCTAGAAGTCCAAGGTCATGGTACCTGTATGGTCCGGTTCTTGATGAGGGCTCTCTTCTCAGCTTGCAAAGGGCTGTCTTCATGTTGTATTCTAACATGGTGGGAAGATGAATCATCTCTCTTCTGTCTCTTCTTATAAGGTCACCATTCTATTCATGAGAGATTTCCCTTCATGATCTAACTACCTGTCAAAAGGCCTACCTCCAAATACCATCACATTGGGAATTAGGGCTTCAAAATAGGAATTTGGGGGAGACACATTCAGTGCACAGCAGGTTTTTAACTAGATTTTATGTTTGTACTGTCAATTATAACTATTATTCTGGGATCTTATGTTTTGGGAAATACATTTTGCACGTGGATTTTTTTTTCCATAGAAAAACTCAACAATACATGCTTCCAAGCCTTAAAAATATTAGGCAGGTCTATGGCAGGTATACCAGAGAAAGAGTGACATAAGTCTGTCAAAACACATGGCTCCCTCAACCACATTACCAGCACAAGTCATCATTCCCAGCCAAGCAAGTGATAGAGCATGTGATTCAGAATGCTCCCTGGATATTCAATCTTAAATGTCAATAAGTGTTTTGTTAATGTTTATAACATGTTTAGCATTAACCTTGGTGTTATGGCCTTATGGAGGATAACAACAAAAGTAAAAGAGAATGACAGCAAGACAGAGAGAAACAGAAAGAGATTATAAAAATGATTGCCTTTATTGAATCTTCACAGAGATGTAAACTCATACACTCCCTTCCTTGCAGCAGAAGGAAGTTTTCCATCTCATAGAAAAATGGAGCTCTCAGACAAGCACCCGCCCAGCTTTCTGCTTTCAAACCTATAAACTGAGTGGTGTGGTCATCTTTACCCCCTTCCTTTTAATCTGAGGAAAAGGAGTTTTTCCCTCTCATTTCAAAGCTAATTCCTTGATTACATTCTTTCACCTTTTTTCAATTGGTTTCTAATGTTCTGATGTTTTCAAGTATTCTCTCTTTCCAGATTCTTTACTCTCAACATTAAAAAATGAAAAATCAATGTATCTGCTGAAATAACATCAATAACAATGACGAAAACCTCTCGTTTGATCCAAGTCACCCTCTGGTTATTCTGTCATTGGTAGCCCAATTTCTTAACTCCGATCTCCACTTCCTCATGTATCTTTAGCCCCTAAAATGTTTCTGGCAAAGGTCATCAGTGACCTCCAGATTGCACATCCCAACTGTTCTCTTCAGACTTCAAGTTACATAAGTTTTCAGTGGCACTGGAACTCCTGGCCCCTCCTCGGGCTTCAGTGATACTCTTCTCAGTGGGCTCTCTAAAACCACAACAGTGAAGATGGGGATGAAAAAAAGAGAGCACATTTAAAAGTTATTTCAGAGTTAAATTTGATAAGAAGACTGTTTGGTTATTAGGGGTAGCAGAGAGAAGTAATTTCTCACTTGGGTGGTTCCTTAAACAGGATATATAATACAGAAGTAACACAGAAAAGAATTTTAAGAAACTGGAAGTAGTCAACAGCATCTGTTACTGCAGAATGATCAAGTAAGGAAAGATACTTATATTGAGGGAAGGGAAGGTTTAATGCAAAATGCAAGTGTATCAGGGTACTAACTTCTACCACTATTTTTGTTTCTTATTGCAAAAAATATATGAATTCTGTGTGGAATTAAAAAAAATAGATAACTTTTTAAAAGATACTAAAACTCTCAAAATCCATCCCTCTCTACAATATTAATGGCTTAGTATAAAATCATCTCACATTTTTACCACATAGATATTTATAGGCACATATATATGTGTTTATATAATATAAAGTACATATTAAAAGTATATACATACATATTTTTAACTTACAATTTTGTAACTCTTTATCACATACTACCTGCTCTAGGATCACCCACATTTATACATATTAATATTTATTTACTACAGTAGTTCCCCAACCTGGCTACTTTGGAAAGTTAGAAAACAACAGACTCCACCACAGATTGTTGAATCAGATCTAGGAGTGGATCTGTACTTTTATAAAGTTTCCTAATATTTTGCTATGCACACACATTTTGATAACCAATGGCCTACCATTTCATTCTGTAAAACTAGCAGACAATTAAGAGAGGGATTACCTTTTGTTTTCCAATATATTTAAGAAAGCAGAGTCGTGAGCAAGTTTACATGAAGAGAGAAAGGAAGCAGCAGAGGAAAGGCTGGCAGGAAAAAGAGGAGATAAACAGATTTACAATGTTAAGGAAGCAAGAGAATGGGATTCAGAGTGCGTATCTGTGACATCAATTTCTTCTACTAACATTTGAAAGCACATAGAAAGGATAAATATGGATTTAAAGATCTTTTAGGAAAATGATTTAGAAGTTGAAAATTGTCTTTTCTGCTGGCTTCTATTTTCTCTAAAAAGTCAGGGCAAGTACTATATGAATGGAGAATGAGGAGGTAATAAAATAAGGGATTCAGAAGGAAGTGCTGAAACTAAAATAACTATCGTGGAGAACGTAAGAAAGAGCCGACTCAGGGGTGCAAATGATTTCTGTGGAGTGCTGATGGCCATGATTCTGTAGAAACAGCAGTTCACATGGCTGCGTGACTTCCCTCACGGTACCCAGAAGCTGTGCAAAAGCAGAGAAATTAGACAATGTGACGTCCCCAACATTACCAATTTATAGAGGGAGCATGATGGAACTCAAAGTTCAAAAGAGATGAAACATTCAATAAAGAGAGCAAGGGGTCTCTTTTGTCACAAAAAATTGTGGACCTACAGGTCTCCTTCATTTGAAAGTAATTGGCATCATGGACTTTAGAACAGGAAAATGCTGCTGTAGTGATTTTATACCTTTTACACAATAGAGTTTGATAATGTTTTGCAATATTCCCCCCCAGTTGTTGCTTAGCAGCAGCCTCATCCTCCACCAGAAAATCTTGTTACCCCATCACCTTCTCTAAGCATATCTAGACCTCTAAGAAGCAAAGCCACTCTGGCAGATTCATCGATGCATGAGTGGTAAATAATGTTTACTATTGTTAAACACTGAGTGTACGAACAGCATTACAGTGGCTATATCTGACTTGTGCACCAAGTAAGAGTGGTAACTATCCCTCTGAACTTCCCACAAGTAACCTAAACCTATATCTATTATAGCACTTAATACATTTGTCTATATTTATTTGTTTTTCCCTTCTTTGACTATGAACTTTCTGAAGGTAGGGAATAAGTTTTATTCATCTTTGTACCCCAAAGCATAATACAGAACCTTTTGCATAATAAGCACTCAACAAGTATTTACTGAAAGAATGAATTTTCAACTTTTTATGCCAAATCAAAATCATATTACTCAAACTTGGCAACTAAAAATTTAATAAAGAACAGAATTAACCAAAAAAATTTATGTCTTTTAAGTTTTGCAAGTGAACATAAATAGCATTCTTTTAATAAGACTCCATATACACTAAGATTAAAAAAATTATCTCTGTATTTAGCAAATAACATAAATGATTAACAAGCACAAAATATCTAAGTAGTTCCTTTTTTCTATATGTAATTTTTTTTATTTTTAATTATTATGAATACATAATAGTTGTATATTTTTACAGGGTACATGTGATGTTTTGATACAGGCATACAATGTGTGTCAATCAAAAACTTTTACATTTTTCCAATTACTATGAATCACCAATTTACATAGACAAAGCATTAAAAACAAAATTATAGTAATTTTTAAAAATATGAATGGAATGAATATATTTACTCATATCTTAAGATAGATCTTAATTTTTCTATGTCCTAAACTCCAAAAAGATTATATAATACATATAATTAATACTATATATAAATTATATATGCAATTAATATCATATATAGCCTATATAGAGTCAATACAGTAAATATCACCACTTAAAAAAGGATCTTCTAAAATGCTCAATAGGCTATTAAAAAAAAGATTCACAAAATGCCTAATTATCCATATTTAACAACTAGTAGCATCTAAAATAGACCTTTATATGTGATCTCTACATTTATAACATATATAAGACATAGCCTAATAAATTATGTTCCTTTTTTTCTGAAATCCAAAATCTTAAGGAAATTGAATCACTTTTAAATGATCCAATGTGTTTATTAGATCTGTAGGGTGCAAGAACACTTCAATTGCTACTCTATGTCATGCTGATATAGGCATAAACTCTCAGGTTAAACTTCTCTCTTTGTAGTACAAGTTTCAATTTGGATTTTAAAAAGCTTGAGGCCATCAATTTTCACATCTGTCCCCACTCCCATTTCGGAAATCAGAGACCCAATTTCAGGAAAATACTGGCAAGTTATATGGAGGTTTAACATGATCTAGAATAAATCCAACTGCCATTAAGGCAATTCCATTAAAATAAAGAACATTTAAACCACCTACAATTATCATGTTTCCTGGCTTCTAATTTAATAGCCTTTTATTTAAAGTCAAAGAAAATGAATAGTCATGTTTTTCTTAATTACTGTACGGATTAGATTCAAAAACTCTTAAATTGGAAACGAAACCATTAAAATATTTTTCTCACTTTTAACTATCTATCCCAGCTCGCTATCATCTCACACGCAGTCTCATGTCACCAGAGGGCTAGGCCACTCTACCACTTTTTAAACAGACTAAGCTTCTTTCAGCCCCTCTTGACCAATTGCCATATGTCCATCACACAAACATTATAAATCTAATTCTCTAGAGACAGAGGACTATTTGCTTTCTCGTGCCTAGTCCTGGTCTTTACCAAGCATAGTGAGATCACAACTATGGGGACTGCTGTCCTACCTGGGACGATGTGGACTTAACTTTTCTGATACCAACTAGGACACTCAACACCAACCAAGGTCATATACACATCCCCTCGGTTCTAACCTTGTGTGTGCATATTTTCCCTCTAAATTCCTCTTAAGATTACCAATGAAATTAATAAACTATACCTTAGCTGTAGCGCTATCAATCAAATAAACAGTGACAGCTAGATACAGAATAGCAAGCAAAATGTGATAAGATAGATATCCCTCCAGTTCTAGTACCGGATCAGGCACACAGCAGATAATCAATAGATGTGCATTGAATAAATATTTACCAGAAGCACTCATTATTTTATAGTTACATATAATATTCATGTCTAAAACTACAATAGTGAGTTTTTCCAACATAAAGGATACACTAAACATTTGCAAAGCAATCATTCTGTTATCATTAGTACTTATCCTAAGAGAATGAATATCTACAAACCACTCCAAAACAGTAGCGTAACTGTGAAACACAACTTTAAAGGATGGTAACCCTGTTGTTCTTTTTTTTTTTTTAAAGTTACACCATGCAAACCATTTATGATTCTCTTTAATGTCTCGATATTTTATTTTTTATTCTCTTTATCTTACTATTTTTTCTCTCTCTTGTCTTGTTTTATTAATGATTCTCTTAATTATCTTGCTATGTTATTTTCCTATGCTATGCATTACAGTTTTTGTCTGTAAGAGTAAGTCCTGCTAACACAGCTCATTTGACTGCCTATGAAAAACCTCTTCGCTTTCCCGACATAACAAAAGTCAAAAGTCAGGTGGTTCTCCTTTAATACTTACTTCAATTTGTACACATGTGTGTGCACACACACACACACACACCCCTATATTTACTTTTGTTTACAGCAACGCAAATTTTTGGATATTGTGTATGCTTATGTATGTTTTAAAATAAATGAGATCACACTGAACATTGTATTCTGTAACTTGATTCCTACCTTTTCTTTGCCCAACTTATTCAATTCATCATCAGGTCACGTTACTCAACAAGCAAATAAAATTTCTTGACATTGCCTTGAAGATTAGTTTCAGAATCACCTTAAAAGTCCAAATTCTTACAATAGAAACAATCCAGTGAAACTGTGTGCAATAAATATGGCCAGGTAAGTGTGGATTCAAAAAGTGGTAGCCAAGGGTAAAAACAAATGTTATCTTAATGAAATGAATTTGAATTCTTCAGATACTATGTATGAAGAAAGGAAATTAAATATATAAGTGAGTTCTCTTTTAAATCAGACCACTTCCTCAAATTTTCTTGTCTCATAACTCAAAAAATTATAAACCATTTTATTATCGATCCATTATATTACACATACATAACATAAATCCATTATATTATACACATACAACATTACACACACATACAATCAACATTGATGTCTAATAGCATAGTATATAAAATTAGCCTGAAAGTATAAATCAGCTTCCAGAGACATAAGCTCAAATGAAAAGCATACCAAAGTGTTTCCGTGCAATAAGTGGACTGTACCTGGTAAAGCCCACTCTTAAATTTCTCCAGGATAAAATATTTCTTTGTTATGGAATTTGGGTGCGTCCTTTTACCAAATGTTTATGTCTAGAGACATAAATTACATAACTTCTTGAATTTGAATTTCCATGTCTATAAAATACAGAAAACAATCCTCTATTAAGGAATATTTCCTCTGTAAAGGGAAGGCTTAGAACTGCAGAGAATCTGCAACTGGAACTCAATTTCCTTAAAACTCATGGTCCTCAACCCTTCTCCAGCTCAGTGGTTACAGCACACTGAAAATGCTTTGAATGCAATTCTAACTCTGCCAGTGGTCAAGTATGAGCTCCATAGTCTGTCTCAATTTGCTCACCTGGAAAATTAAGACAATAATATTGCCTACCTTACTGAGCTATTGAAAAGATTTGGTGACACAATCTGTATCAAGCCTTATTGCGTAGTTAAGCATTTACTACATTTTCAGTATTATGTAAATAATATTGTATATTTCAATCTCTTCCTTGTAAAATCCTCTCTTCTTTCAGCATCATAATAAGATGGACACCCTGCTCATTTCCCTAATGCTGTTTCTTCTCATATGACTTCACCACTTCATCTTCATCCTATACCATGAAATGTGTACTTTTCATAGTTATAACATCACCTGTCTACTAATATTGTTCCACTGACTAGTAAAAAAAAAAAATATGAAAACATTTGGCAAAAGGATGCACCGAAATTCCATAACAAAGAAATATTTTATCCTGGAGAAATTTAAGAGTGGGCTTTACCAGGTACAGTCAACTTATTGCATGGAAACACTTTGGCATGCTTTTCATTTGAGACCACCGCCACCAATGAACGTAGCAAGAGGGTTCAACACCTTTCAAAGGTGACCCGGAAAGGAAATGCTTTAACGAGACAAATGATAACTTTAATATTATCCATTTAAATTTTGCTTTGGCTAGACAAAAGCAAAAATGAATTACTGAAGAAATATTTATACCACATATTAGGAACTATGCTAAAAGCTCTGGCAATATAAAATTTCATTTGATCTTACTTCCTATGTAGCATCCCCCAACGTTTTGGCACTAGGGACCGGTTTCATGGAAGACAATTTTTCCATGGTCCAGGGTGGCGAAGTGGGATGTCATGACAGGGTGGGGGACATGGTGCCAAGCTCAGGCAGTACTGGGCTGTGGCCCAGGGGCTGGGGACCGAAGCAGCACTGTACATAGAAAGCTCTTCCTACAAGCTGATGATGAAGGTTTAAAACAAAATAAAGTTCAGATGAGGATAATCCATCTGCCTGAAACAACAATGAATTCCAAATTTCTGTATGCCTAACATGACCATGCTGTCTTACTAAGCCTCTGAGAGTGAATGCATCTCAATCTTCATTGAGAAAAGATTAACAACTCTATAATGTTGCAATTTCCTTCTGGGTAATGATGGTGTATTTACAGAAGATTTCAGTTTGTGATTCCTCACCCTGTGGAGAGGAGGAAAAAGAGAGAACAAATAGGAACTACTTTCTATAGAAGATTTTCCTTGAAAAATGAAATGAAAATTATAGTGAATAGACTTAGCTTTTGACAGAGTTTATTTTGATTTAATATGTACAATTAACCTGAGATACTTTTGTGCTAGTCAGCATGTCCAAGCCATTAAAAAAAATAATAACAAAGTTTTCATTCTGAAGTTGGATAAAGCACCTAAAGTAATATTACTACTCATATGAGTAGGTCTTAGGAGAAAGAAAGCCAGTAAAAGATAAAACCCCACTTCCCACCTAGTAATCTTTACAGAAGAGGATCGATGATGAATTGATTGGCAGAAGCCAAGGGCCTGATTACAGATCGGAGCAGCAATTGGCGTCAATCTTATCACCCATCTCTACTCCCCTGGCTTTTCTCAGGTGTGAAAACTGCCATGGCCCACATAGCCCAAACCTCAGTATCTGCTCTGAACAGGGGAGCCCCATGTCCTCAAACTAGGGGATACAGACCCAGGGCTGGGAGCAGGTTCAGTGAGGAATGGTAGTGGGCAACACTTCCTTCTGTGTCTGCCATACTTTGTTCTTTTAAAAATGCCTCAGGTTAAGAATGCACAACTAGATAGGATCACAGAATAAGTTTGGAGCACTCTAATTTTCCCTAATTAACCTAAAACTGATTCTTTAACAGGAAAATTTGCAATCAGGCCAACACATGTGTACAATGTATAGTCTCATTTATGTTTACTTTCCTACCTTAATTCTTCATGTACTTTAACTACCTTAATTCTTCATGTACTTTAATTTTAAGAAGAGTAATATCCATTGGACAGTATTATGAACAAGAATTCAACCCATCAGGTGATAACATTATAATACTAGGAAATAAAACCAACTATACTGATGAGGTGTTAGAGGATTTGAGGAGGCAAGGCCCTTTTTTGTCCTCAGTTTTTAGTTTGGTTTGAGAAGTTTTCTATAAGGAAAAAAGTAAACCATATTTTGATCCAATATATGAAGTTATAAAATTCTTGCAGAAACTTTCTTTATATATTCACTATAATAATTCAATTAAAATGTACCTTTTTGGGACTAAACTTTATAAAGAATCCCTATTAAAGCAAGACCTGAATACAAGTTAAATACAAACTAACTATAAATTTAATTTAAGATTTTTAAACTATTTCTCAGTTAAAGAAAGGTTAAGGCAATCTACTTTTAATTAAATATATCTATGGCAACTTAATTCCAAATCTTAAGGTTTTGCAACCCAATTTTTCATGATAAGAATATTACTAAAGCTCATCTGCATTGAATGACAATCTTCCATTCCTCTCCGCTCTCTGACTCCATTATCTCTCTCACGGGAATGAATGCTTTGCTATGACTGATGATGAATAAGATATATAGGACAAATGATGCACTTTTTCATTTAAAAGACTAAAAAAGGAAATTCACTTTAGTCTCCTTTCTGCCTAGTTTCATTAAAATCTAAATGCAGCTATTCTAAGAGATTTTTTTCTAGCTCAGTTCAGTTTGACAAAAAACGTCTCATGTATCATTTAAATCAATTACAGATTCTCTGGAAATATACCTCAAAAGTTTCAGTTCAACACTTTTGGTTTAAAAATAAATACATAAAATATCACCAAAATAAAGAAGCAAGCAAAAAAATGCTCAAAAAAATAATATCTAGAAAGAGCATATTGTTTATAATTATTACCAAATTACATTCTGAGTTCTTTTGACTTTAGAAAGTACTTAACAAAATATTTTCATATAATTACTTTCTAAAATATCTTTACAAAATTGTATTTTAATAATTTATTTTTTACCTAAAAAGTCATATGGCAATGGCCACAAATATTTAGAATAAAATAAAAATGTCAATTTAACTTTATTAATACATGAGCTGAGGTAATTCCTACTGGCTAGGACAAGATCTTCCATTTCCCCTATTAGATGAGAAAGTTACTGTCTCTCTTTTGCATTGCTGAATTTCCAAGACTTATTTAGCACAGTATCTGGCACATAGAGGATATTCAATAAATATTGCTACCTAAAGAAAGAAAAGCAGGGGGAGGTGAAGGAGACGTTACTATTAAATTTAAATTCTAGACCTTTCACATGCTCTTCTAACATCAAGAACTCTTAACAGGTTTTTTTTTTTTAAGGAACCTAATTTAAAACACACGCACACATGCACACACGCACACACACGTATCACCATATACCTACATACAATTAAATATGTACTGAATTAGATGCTAATTACATTATTTGAGGGTTAGTACAGCTTTAACAGAGTATCTTATTTTAAGATTATATAACTCCAAGGAAAACAAAACTTTTAATAGTACTCATCTAGAGTTTAGATATATTAGTGATCATATAAAAATTATTTTATGATATTTTAGAAGTCTCTGATAAATTGCTACAAAGTTTATCACTTGCTTTATGTGAATTAAGAAATAAAGGACCATGTTCTTTTCCCTAAGAACACAGATCCTTTTGTAATCCTGAAACTCTTTCACTTCTAACTATTAGTTACTAGGCTTACTGTGGATTAAGAAGATCAAAGATATATCTAAGGAAAAGGAAGGAAGAAAGAAAGGAAGGGAAGGAGGGCTGAAGGAGGGAAAGGAGGAGAAGAGGAAGAAGGGAGGGAGAGAGGAAATAGAGAGGGAGGGAGGGAGGAACCAGTGCACCAAAACAATTTTCTTCCTCTTTGAATGGAACGGTACATAATAATGTATACAGATGTAACTATTTAAAGAAAGCAGGGGTCACTTAGTAGAAAATAAAATCAGGAACAGCTCTGGTGATTTGCATTCCCTTAAATCATGTTAAGTGAAACCTTGGTACTATGCTTGTTGTTGTGCATTTACGCACGCCAGGAATCACCTTGAGATCTCAAAGTTTCTTAGACATGCTCAGGTACCTAGAGGCTGTCTTAAATCTGTCTAATATGGTTATTGCCCCGGCATCCATTTTGAGGCTTGACATACATTATTTGAAACCTAGTAGTACTCTGTCATGTTTGGTCTAATTAAAACTTTCCCTCCCCTCATGGTCGTCTGTGATATAGTCCACTTGCTCACAGAGAAAAATGCACCAAGAACTGTTAGGACATGGTGCTGCAAAAGATACAGCCTCCCTTTAGACAGCAAGAGTGGTGGAAGGCGTTGGGGAGAATTCCCTGGCTTCCCCCTGCTCCCATCCTCCAGTCTCCCACCAGTGCCACCACTAATCCAACTCCACAGAAGCAGAGGCCAACGCAAGGCAGGGAAATGCGGTGCAGAGCAAAGCAGAGAAGGGAGAGTGAAAGGACCTTAGGGCAAATAAGGAAATGACCAGCACAACAAAATATCTGAATTTGGTAACAACATCAACAACTAAGGCAACACAGGAGGATCAAAACTATATCTTCACACAAAAATGTGTACACAAATTGTGACAGTAGTATTATTCATAATAGGCAAAAAATAGAAACACCCCAAAGTCTGTCTACTGAGGAATGAATATACAAAATGAATTACATCTACATAATAAAATATTTTTCAGCCAATAAAGGAACAATGGCACTCCAGGCACGGTGGCTCACACCTGTAATCCCAACACTCTGGGAGGCTGAGGCAGGAGGATTGCTTGAGGCCAGCAGTTACAGACCAGCCTGAGCAAAAGTGAAACCACATCTCTACAAAAGGAATGACGTCCTGTTACCTGCTACAAAATGGATGAACCTTGAAAACATGATGCTAAGCGAAAGAAGCCAGACACAAAAGCTCACGTTATACAATTCCATTTATATGAAATGTTCAGAATAGGCAAATCGATAGAGCTAGAAAGTAGATTATTTGGTTGACAGTGGTTGGAGGGAGGGAAGAATTGGGACCAACACTAACAGGTGTAGGGTTTCTTTTTGGGATGATGGAAATATTCTGGAATTTGACAGTGGTAATGGTTGCACAATATAGTAAGTATACAAAAAAAAAACCACTAAAGAGTACAGTTTAAAATGGTGAATTTTATATTATATGAATATATCTCAATTTTTGAAAAGGTAAAATGAAAAATAAAAACATAACATAAATACAAAAATTGAGAGTATATAATAGGCCTTCAAGATACAGGTCAAAACTCACTTATGTCTCCCTGGTTTTTAGGAGACAATGGCATCAATATTGAAGGTCATTCATTGAGAAAATGTGGTATTATTTTCAGCTTCTTAATCTTTAAGTAACACATTTGAGGTAATTCTGCCACTAATTTATAAGCAAGTAAGACGGCTAAGCCATTTTGTCAAGAATCCATAATGAGAGGTGGCTCTCTGGCAATCAGAATTCAAACAAATAGTTTCACAGTTTCACATGAAGAACTGCCAAGCTAAAAAGAAGCAAAAGTTTCTTTCTTTTTTGTTTTTTTTTCAAGATCTATTCAGGCTTAAAAAGCACCTCTACATTTTTTCTAATAAGAAAATAGGTGGTCAGGGATTGAAATTATAAAGAATAAAAGCCAGTAATAGAGAAAAGAGGGAAAGCATTTGAGATGAGGAGAGAGCTACAGATTCAAAGCTTGACAATAAACCAGACAAAGCTTCAGAACTAATCAGTGAATTCCAATTGACCTGCTTGAAACAACTACTTGGATGAGCAAAACAAACAATGCTGTACACCCTTGACAGATTTACCACATTTCCATAAGCCTCTCCACAATGCAAAATGATATTCAGATAAGCTATCTGTGGCATAAGAAAGAAAATACCAACAAATTAAACTGAAGTTGCCTATCATAAGTGACAGCTTCTTAGAATAATGCAATTTGAACTTAAAATGAATAGTTTCATTGTGATCGAGATACCGAGAATGTTGATATATGTTGTAATCCGTCACACTTGGGGCTAGATGTGACTGTTATAAAATAGAACATCACTTCTCTAAGAAAACATCTAACTTGATGAAAGAATAATACGAATAATGTACCTCCTTTGTGTAGGCAGATGTTGAGCCTAATAAAGTCAACTTAATGGATAAAATTATCAAAATTTCAAAAGACAGAAAAGACACCTGCTATAGAACAACCATAAATAACATAATTTTACAGACATTAACTACACGTGAAATAACAAAACTAAAACCTAACAAATAGCATTGCATTATCCATACAGCATAAATTTTAATAGAATATTTATTAAAAAGCAATATGAGGCTAGAAAATCACTATTTGTGCCACAATTCAAAATCTACCTTCGAGGCCGGGCGCGGTGGCTCACGCCTATAATCCTAGCACTCTGGGAGGCCGAGGACGGCGCATTGCTCAAGGTCAGGAGTTTGAAACCAGCCTGAGCAAGAGCAAGACCTCATCTCTACTATAAATAGAAAGAAATTAATTGGCCAACTAAAAATATATGTAAAAAATTAGCCGGGCATGGTGGCGCATGCCTGTAGTCCCAGCTACTCGGGAGGCTGAGGCAGTAGGATCACTTGAGCCCAGGAGTTTGAGATTGCTGTGAGCTAGGCTGACCCCACGGCACTCACTCTAGCCCTGGCAGCAGAGTGAGACTCTGTCTTAAAAAAAAAAAATCTACCTTTGAGCATTAAGGTCTCGAACAACAATCTCCTAAAATCCCAGAAGGTAAGGAGACTTCCCTAAAAAATAATCCCATTAGGCATTATAACAAAGCTCTCTGATTTAGCACAACTGGGGCCAGAAGCTGGAATATACATTGAAAATACTGGTTAAAACAGGTAATGATAAAAATATATATACGAAAACAGTAGACATTTTGTTTTAACTTAAAAAACAAATATAAACATACATTCACCCATATCCTAATCTAAGACTACAGCCATGTCTTTGAGTTTAAGTCCTTTGAAAAGGATTTTGTATCATCTTTCTTATATGAACATATACCTCCAATGCAACATTTATAATTCCCAATTCCCTTTGGACTAAATAAATGAAAACTAAAAGGTACTTGTAAAATCATTTGCATGTAAAATTTGGTTAGATTTATATCTTTATTTTTCAATTCGCTTGTACGTACTTAACTCAAAATATTTTTTACAACATATCCCTACTGAGATTTTCCCAATACTCAACAATTTTCTTTCCTATTACACTCATAGTTCATTAATTAAAGTATGTTACAGAATTACAATGAGAAAAATTAGCATTCACAGGACTGGGGGGAAAACTGGCTCTCTATAAGCACACAGTGAATGTAACTGGTAAAAGCAGAACTGTACACCTGTAGTAGACCTTACTTTGCTACTATGAGTGCTCAGTATCCTGTGGGAATCAGTCAGCATCATTTACAATGAAACCTGTTAAACAGAAGTGAATTCAGTATGTCTAGTAAATAGAGATCAGTTAAGTCAATCTTCACTGTACATCGATTACATGGAAAGTGAACAACCATCAGGTGAAATAGATAAAAGTAGTGAAAGAATCAGCATCAGGTTGGAAAGCCAGAGGAAGTACTAAAAACTTTCTATAAAACATTTATTTACTGATTATTTATTTTAGGTTCACATACACCAAAGAGGCCATTTCTTAGTATCACTACTGGTTTGGTTAACAGCCCTAAAGCCTTCTACTTCTGCCTTGTACTTTGCCACCTCCTTGCCAAAACAAACACTATCAAGAGTCCTCCAGAAACTTGCTTTCTAGAAACATCATAATTTCCAATAAATAAAATTAAAGGGAAGCAACATAACAAAAATGTATTCACAGAGGACCCACAGGACACTGAAAATCTCTATCTAACAAAAGACTCCTTGAAACTCCATTGGAATACAGAAGTCAGTAGAAATTTAAAGAAAACCTTCTCAACAATCTAAGTCTAGAGAACTACTATACCTAAACAACTGTCTTCCCACAAAGACTGTATCTAGAATATTAAAAAATCTGGAAAGCTTACATTTTATATTATAAATATGTATTTGCCCCCAGAGTTACATATCATGATGCCCAATTTTTTACAAGGCTCCGTAAAAGAGGATTCTGCTTCTGTGCCTCATTGACATTAGATTAGGTTTGGCCATATTTTTATTTGGTTAATGAAATGCAAGCACATATCACATTTGCAACTTCTGACTTGAAGCTTTTAGAACCATCAACAGGTTTCTTCCACTGCTCTCTCTCTCTCTCACGGGATCAGGATGTCCCACTTTGGGGCTATTCCATTATTCTGGATTCTGGAAAGAATTTCACAGTTGGAGCAGAGCCACAGCTGACAACTACAGCCAACATGGGTGAGAAAGAAGTCTTTGTTGTTGTAAGCCATTAAAATGTTGGAGTTGTTTGTAACATGCCACACCGTAGTGAAAGCTGACTAATACAGCCACCATAGATAAGATGAAAGAAAAGAAGGCACAGGAAGTTGGTAACAGAACTACACCTTTCAAGCACAAAGAACTTTTAAATCAATAAATTATGATCACTAATTTTCAGATCAGTGCTTCTCAAACTATGATGATAGATCAATTACTTTTTATTAAAATTTCACCTCTATTACAGACTAATATTTATATAAAATTAATAAAATGATTTGAAAATCAAAAGGAAAAAAGACTTAAAAATTCAAGCCCCAGTTTTTGTATTATCATTACTAGATTCAACAGAAATAAAATTACTCTGCCAAATTGCTATCAAAGTTTCTAAATGTTCACTCCCAATTTCTAACAATATCACTGCAAACTGTTCACAGTTCACAGAACCACACTGGTTCACAGAGCACACGATGAGTAGCACTGTTTCAGAACAGGTGAGATTAAGCAATATAAAGGCTTTTCTAACCTATAAATGTCTTAGCAATCATATAACTGAAAAAAAAAATTACAGACAAACTTGATCCAGAAAACAGGTAAAATTTTCCTTGGTATCTTTCCCACTCTGCAAAAATATCAGTGGTTCCTTTTTCTACAGGCGTAAAAATCAGGATGGATTTTTCTTCTTTTTTTCAGTCTATCAATGATAGACATTTATGTTATTTGAAAAGTACCTAGCTCCCAGACTTAGTAATTTTAAATGAAATGTTTTCTGTTATAGCAAATAGGAACCCAATTATTTTATATTGACATATGTAGCTTACTGCCTTTCTCTCTTATTATCTTCTAGATACTGGAAAGAAGCTAGTTCTCTTCAATTATTTAGCAATCTGCAAAAATATGATTTAGAACCAAAACTTCAAGTATATTTTAAATTGCATCTAATTTCCTAAAAAATGAGTCATTGTTATATTACAGAGGATTCAAAGTTTTAGAAATTTACCTCAAACCTAAAGTAGTTTCTGGTTTGCCCAGAAATACTTTTTGGGTAGTAAGATTTCAATCCTGACGAATGCCATTGTATTTACACTATCCTTCTGGGTTGCTGCAGCAGCTGCTAGCTGCTTAAAAAACTACTTGTTTAAAAATGACTGAAAGAAAAAGAAATGTTTGTTACATTTTCTCTCAAATAAAAATATATGTACCGTATGTAAAGTGAAGATATTTGCCAAGTAATTTTAAAATGTGGATGGCAAAAGCCAGCTCTGCCTCAGTTTCCGCAAATCAGATGCTTTACTTTTGCAAGGCTCAAATGCCTTTTGAAATATTATAAACAGGAAATTTCTTAATTAAAAAAAGACCTTTGCAAATGAGAGCATTTTTTTCAATCTTCCTAATTAACATTTCTGTAGCACTGAATAAGGTACAGAATTTCTCACATTCATAATCTAGTTAGTACCCACAGCAACTCAGTTAGGCGGTTAAGACAAATATCATCACCTTTATCCCCAATAAGCTAAATGAAGAACCGTTGTTTAGAGAGCTCAACTGCGTTCTCAAACTCTAAATCCCATCCTTTTTTATTTTACACACCATTTCTTGGCAATTTCTTTTTTAAAGCTCATTTATATTTGATTATTCTAAGCACCTGTGCCTAAAATATTCTAAGATCAGTTGGCAAAAAAAAAAAAAAAAAAAAAAACACAAAAAAACACTAGAACGACAAAACTTTACCAGTGATATTGTTAATATGAGTAATCCCTGAGAAAAACACACACATAGTACAGTCAATTTCTAAACTGATTAGAAAAGGAGAAAAACATGACCACAGTATGCTAAAGTATTTTGATTACAGGTACATTATTCCATAATACAGAATTAAAGTCTATATATTCTTTAATTTTTATTTCTTCTGAAAAATTACCACAAATATATGGTTAATCACTTAGAAAATTTTCTTTTTCAGGTAAATACAAGTAATAGTCAATTTATCCACTAGCAGAAATAAGATTTTTGTTGCTGGTTTTTGAAGATCTCTTTTATAACATCTTTACGAGTTGGGAGAAGAAGTGGGTACAAAAGCAATGTTTTAAATTACATATACATTCTCATGATAAAAATATAAGTGAAATTACATTACTTTTTAAATCCCTATCAATAGATAAGGAATCAATTACTTCATTAGGTGATATTTCAAGTATATAGTTAGAAGTTAAGCTTATTGTTATCTTAGATAACAAACAGGTGGAATTTTTAAAAAATGATCAGTGTTATGGTTACAGATTAATTCTATAGAATCGTTCTTTCTTTTTATCTGCTCCCAGCAGAGACCAATCTGTAGAATCTTTTAAGTTTATTGCTCTCTCAACTCATCACTTGATAAATATGAGGTCATAAGAATATACTAAAAACATTTTAATATCACCAGCAAAACCAACTAGAACATTTTAATTAATCTTCATTTGAATTTTCAAATTAAAAAATCTATTATAGTGTTTGAGCTAATTAACATGCATTTTCTTTTCCTTTCAGTTTAGTACAAATTTAAACATTAGAAGACTTACAATGAAATTTTCTAACCCATTTGATCCTGAGGAAAAACCCAACATGTAACTTTTTTTTTGCTCAACTATTCTTAGGGGGAAAAAAATGGATTTTATGTAAATAAGGGCAAAACAAAATACACAATCCCTTAATTGTGTTTTTTAAAGAGGACATGGTTAGTTCAGTTATTTTAGGGTATATTTTCAACTAAGTGGTCATTATCATCAAAATTCCATGTTCTCTAGAGTCATATTGACTTACACCCATGTGTACATTTTTGCCCACAGAAACTTTCTTTTAAATTAGCCCAAAATTTGGGTTCCACTCTCACCTATTGGAAAACTTTTAATTATGTTTGGAAAAATCTGGGTATCTGTACCTACTTTTAAACTGAAAATTTTATTAAATCTAAATATAGATCAAATGCAGTCAGCCCTCAGAAACTATGCGTTCCACATCCATGATTCAGCCAACTCAGATGGAAAATATTCAGAGAAAAAATGGATGGCTGTATCTACACTGAACACATACAGACTTTTTTCCCTTGTCATTTTATTCCCTAAATACAGTATAAGAATTGTTTACAACACATTTACATTGTATTAGTTATTATTAGTAATCTAGAAATAATTTAAAGTATATGGGAGGATGTGCATAAGTTATATGCAAATACTACACCATTTTATGTAAGAGAAACGAGTGTCCTGAGATTTTGGTAGCTGCAGGAGATCCTGCAACCAATCCCCCATGGATATTGAAGGATGACTATATTTCCAATGAAAATTTACCATCCAAATTAAGACTTACTATAACCAGATGTAGAACAGAAGAAAAATGAAAATATCTCAATATATTTTACATTGATTACATATTAAAATGATTCTTTTTAATATATTGGGTAAATAAAATTTCTTATTACAATTCACTAAACTATT